>JBAKBP010008635.1:0-89759 GCA_037953745.1 Lithodes maja | reverse complement strand
CAGCCATTCGCCCAGAATCGAAAATATGTTTCTCAAAAACCTTGGGTTCCGTTTTTTGGACTTTAAAAGTCCTCTGTAGCCCAAAATATAAGTCCTAGGGAATTCTACTTGGTGCCATTCGATTTTTCTCGGCGAGCTGCTTCTAGACATGGTCTTAGATTTTATTTTCGCCCAGCCATTCGCCCAGAATCGAAAATATGTTTCTCAAAAACCTTGGGTTCCGTTTTTTGGACTTTAAAAGTCCTCTGTAGCCCAAAATATAAGTCCTAGGGAATTCTACTTGGTGCCATTCGATTTTTCTCGGCGAGCTGCTTCTAGACATGGTCTTAGATTTTATTTTCGCCCAGCCATTCGCCCAGAATCGAAAATATGTTTCTCAAAAACCTTGGGTTCCGTTTTTTGGACTTTAAAAGTCCTCTGTAGCCCAAAATATAAGTCCTAGGGAATTCTACTTGGTGCCATTCGATTTTTCTCGGCGAGCTGCTTCTAGACATGGTCTTAGATTTTATTTTCGCCCAGCCATTCGCCCAGAATCGAAAATATGTTTCTCAAAAACCTTGGGTTCCGTTTTTTGGACTTTAAAAGTCCTCTGTAGCCCAAAATATAAGTCCTAGGGAATTCTACTTGGTGCCATTCGATTTTTCTCGGCGAGCTGCTTCTAGACATGGTCTTAGATTTTATTTTCGCCCAGCCATTCGCCCAGAATCGAAAATATGTTTCTCAAAAACCTTGGGTTCCGTTTTTTGGACTTTAAAAGTCCTCTGTAGCCCAAAATATAAGTCCTAGGGAATTCTACTTGGTGCCATTCGATTTTTCTCGGCGAGCTGCTTCTAGACATGGTCTTAGATTTTATTTTCGCCCAGCCATTCGCCCAGAATCGAAAATATGTTTCTCAAAAACCTTGGGTTCCGTTTTTTGGACTTTAAAAGTCCTCTGTAGCCCAAAATATAAGTCCTAGGGAATTCTACTTGGTGCCATTCGATTTTTCTCGGCGAGCTGCTTCTAGACATGGTCTTAGATTTTATTTTCGCCCAGCCATTCGCCCAGAATCGAAAATATGTTTCTCAAAAACCTTGGGTTCCGTTTTTTGGACTTTAAAAGTCCTCTGTAGCCCAAAATATAAGTCCTAGGGAATTCTACTTGGTGCCATTCGATTTTTCTCGGCGAGCTGCTTCTAAACATGGTCTTAGATTTTATTTTCGCCCAGCCATTCGCCCAGAATCGAAAATATGTTTCTCAAAAACCTTGGGTTCCGTTTTTTGGACTTTAAAAGTCCTCTGTAGCCCAAAATATAAGTCCTAGGGAATTCTACTTGGTGCCATTCGATTTTTCTCGGCGAGCTGCTTCTAGACATGGTCTTAGATTTTATTTTCGCCCAGCCATTCGCCCAGAATCGAAAATATGTTTCTCAAAAACCTTGGGTTCCGTTTTTTGGACTTTAAAAGTCCTCTGTAGCCCAAAATATAAGTCCTAGGGAATTCTACTTGGTGCCATTCGATTTTTCTCGGCGAGCTGCTTCTAGACATGGTCTTAGATTTTATTTTCGCCCAGCCATTCGCCCAGAATCGAAAATATGTTTCTCAAAAACCTTGGGTTCCGTTTTTTGGACTTTAAAAGTCCTCTGTAGCCCAAAATATAAGTCCTAGGGAATTCTACTTGGTGCCATTCGATTTTTCTCGGCGAGCTGCTTCTAGACATGGTCTTAGATTTTATTTTCGCCCAGCCATTCGCCCAGAATCGAAAATATGTTTCTCAAAAACCTTGGGTTCCGTTTTTTGGACTTTAAAAGTCCTCTGTAGCCCAAAATATAAGTCCTAGGGAATTCTACTTGGTGCCATTCGATTTTTCTCGGCGAGCTGCTTCTAGACATGGTCTTAGATTTTATTTTCGCCCAGCCATTCGCCCAGAATCGAAAATATGTTTCTCAAAAACCTTGGGTTCCGTTTTTTGGACTTTAAAAGTCCTCTGTAGCCCAAAATATAAGTCCTAGGGAATTCTACTTGGTGCCATTCGATTTTTCTCGGCGAGCTGCTTCTAGACATGGTCTTAGATTTTATTTTCGCCCAGCCATTCGCCCAGAATCGAAAATATGTTTCTCAAAAACCTTGGGTTCCGTTTTTTGGACATTAAAAGTCCTCTGTAGCCCAAACTATAAGTCCTAGGGAATTCTACTTGGTGCCATTCGATTTTTCTCGGCGAGCTGCTTCTAGACATGGTCTTAGATTTTATTTTCGCCCAGCCATTCGCCCAGAATCGAAAATATGTTTCTCAAAAACCTTGGGTTCCGTTTTTTGGACTTTAAAAGTCCTCTGTAGCCCAAAATATAAGTCCTAGGGAATTCTACTTGGTGCCATTCGATTTTTCTCGGCGAGCTGCTTCTAGACATGGTCTTAGATTTTATTTTCGCCCAGCCATTCGCCCAGAATCGAAAATATGTTTCTCAAAAACCTTGGGTTCCGTTTTTTGGACTTTAAAAGTCCTCTGTAGCCCAAAATATAAGTCCTAGGGAATTCTACTTGGTGCCATTCGATTTTTCTCGGCGAGCTGCTTCTAGACATGGTCTTAGATTTTATTTTCGCCCAGCCATTCGCCCAGAATCGAAAATATGTTTCTCAAAAACCTTGGGTTCCGTTTTTTGGACTTTAAAAGTCCTCTGTAGCCCAAAATATAAGTCCTAGGGAATTCTACTTGGTGCCATTCGATTTTTCTCGGCGAGCTGCTTCTAGACATGGTCTTAGATTTTATTTTCGCCCAGCCATTCGCCCAGAATCGAAAATATGTTTCTCAAAAACCTTGGGTTCCGTTTTTTGGACTTTAAAAGTCCTCTGTAGCCCAAAATATAAGTCCTAGGGAATTCTACTTGGTGCCATTCGATTTTTCTCGGCGAGCTGCTTCTAGACATGGTCTTAGATTTTATTTTCGCCCAGCCATTCGCCCAGAATCGAAAATATGTTTCTCAAAAACCTTGGGTTCCGTTTTTTGGACTTTAAAAGTCCTCTGTAGCCCAAAATATAAGTCCTAGGGAATTCTACTTGGTGCCATTCGATTTTTCTCGGCGAGCTGCTTCTAGACATGGTCTTAGATTTTATTTTCGCCCAGCCATTCGCCCAGAATCGAAAATATGTTTCTCAAAAACCTTGGGTTACGTTTTTTGGACTTTAAAAGTCCTCTGTAGCCCAAAATATAAGTCCTAGGGAATTCTACTTGGTGCCATTCGATTTTTCTCGGCGAGCTGCTTCTAGACATGGTCTTAGATTTTATTTTCGCCCAGCCATTCGCCCAGAATCGAAAATATGTTTCTCAAAAACCTTGGGTTCCGTTTTTTGGACTTTAAAAGTCCTCTGTAGCCCAAAATATAAGTCCTAGGGAATTCTACTTGGTGCCATTCGATTTTTCTCGGCGAGCTGCTTCTAGACATGGTCTTAGATTTTATTTTCGCCCAGCCATTCGCCCAGAATCGAAAATATGTTTCTCAAAAACCTTGGGTTCCGTTTTTTGGACTTTAAAAGTCCTCTGTAGCCCAAAATATAAGTCCTAGGGAATTCTACTTGGTGCCATTCGATTTTTCTCGGCGAGCTGCTTCTAGACATGGTCTTAGATTTTATTTTCGCCCAGCCATTCGCCCAGAATCGAAAATATGTTTCTCAAAAACCTTGGGTTCCGTTTTTTGGACTTTAAAAGTCCTCTGTAGCCCAAAATATAAGTCCTAGGGAATTCTACTTGGTGCCATTCGATTTTTCTCGGCGAGCTGCTTCTAGACATGGTCTTAGATTTTATTTTCGCCCAGCCATTCGCCCAGAATCGAAAATATGTTTCTCAAAAACCTTGGGTTCCGTTTTTTGGACTTTAAAAGTCCTCTGTAGCCCAAAATATAAGTCCTAGGGAATTCTACTTGGTGCCATTCGATTTTTCTCGGCGAGCTGCTTCTAGACATGGTCTTAGATTTTATTTTCGCCCAGCCATTCGCCCAGAATCGAAAATATGTTTCTCAAAAACCTTGGGTTCCGTTTTTTGGACTTTAAAAGTCCTCTGTAGCCCAAAATATAAGTCCTAGGGAATTCTACTTGGTGCCATTCGATTTTTCTCGGCGAGCTGCTTCTAGACATGGTCTTAGATTTTATTTTCGCCCAGCCATTCGCCCAGAATCGAAAATATGTTTCTCAAAAACCTTGGGTTCCGTTTTTTGGACTTTAAAAGTCCTCTGTAGCCCAAAATATAAGTCCTAGGGAATTCTACTTGGTGCCATTCGATTTTTCTCGGCGAGCTGCTTCTAGACATGGTCTTAGATTTTATTTTCGCCCAGCCATTCGCCCAGAATCGAAAATATGTTTCTCAAAAACCTTGGGTTCCGTTTTTTGGACTTTAAAAGTCCTCTGTAGCCCAAAATATAAGTCCTAGGGAATTCTACTTGGTGCCATTCGATTTTTCTCGGCGAGCTGCTTCTAGACATGGTCTTAGATTTTATTTTCGCCCAGCCATTCGCCCAGAATCGAAAATATGTTTCTCAAAAACCTTGGGTTCCGTTTTTTGGACTTTAAAAGTCCTCTGTAGCCCAAAATATAAGTCCTAGGGAATTCTACTTGGTGCCATTCGATTTTTCTCGGCGAGCTGCTTCTAGACATGGTCTTAGATTTTATTTTCGCCCAGCCATTCGCCCAGAATCGAAAATATGTTTCTCAAAAACCTTGGGTTCCGTTTTTTGGACTTTAAAAGTCCTCTGTAGCCCAAAATATAAGTCCTAGGGAATTCTACTTGGTGCCATTCGATTTTTCTCGGCGAGCTGCTTCTAGACATGGTCTTAGATTTTATTTTCGCCCAGCCATTCGCCCAGAATCGAAAATATGTTTCTCAAAAACCTTGGGTTCCGTTTTTTGGACTTTAAAAGTCCTCTGTAGCCCAAAATATAAGTCCTAGGGAATTCTACTTGGTGCCATTCGATTTTTCTCGGCGAGCTGCTTCTAGACATGGTCTTAGATTTTATTTTCGCCCAGCCATTCGCCCAGAATCGAAAATATGTTTCTCAAAAACCTTGGGTTCCGTTTTTTGGACTTTAAAAGTCCTCTGTAGCCCAAAATATAAGTCCTAGGGAATTCTACTTGGTGCCATTCGATTTTTCTCGGCGAGCTGCTTCTAGACATGGTCTTAGATTTTATTTTCGCCCAGCCATTCGCCCAGAATCGAAAATATGTTTCTCAAAAACCTTGGGTTCCGTTTTTTGGACTTTAAAAGTCCTCTGTAGCCCAAAATATAAGTCCTAGGGAATTCTACTTGGTGCCATTCGATTTTTCTCGGCGAGCTGCTTCTAGACATGGTCTTAGATTTTATTTTCGCCCAGCCATTCGCCCAGAATCGAAAATATGTTTCTCAAAAACCTTGGGTTCCGTTTTTTGGACTTTAAAAGTCCTCTGTAGCCCAAAATATAAGTCCTAGGGAATTCTACTTGGTGCCATTCGATTTTTCTCGGCGAGCTGCTTCTAGACATGGTCTTAGATTTTATTTTCGCCCAGCCATTCGCCCAGAATCGAAAATATGTTTCTCAAAAACCTTGGGTTCCGTTTTTTGGACTTTAAAAGTCCTCTGTAGCCCAAAATATAAGTCCTAGGGAATTCTACTTGGTGCCATTCGATTTTTCTCGGCGAGCTGCTTCTAGACATGGTCTTAGATTTTATTTTCGCCCAGCCATTCGCCCAGAATCGAAAATATGTTTCTCAAAAACCTTGGGTTCCGTTTTTTGGACTTTAAAAGTCCTCTGTAGCCCAAAATATAAGTCCTAGGGAATTCTACTTGGTGCCATTCGATTTTTCTCGGCGAGCTGCTTCTAGACATGGTCTTAGATTTTATTTTCGCCCAGCCATTCGCCCAGAATCGAAAATATGTTTCTCAAAAACCTTGGGTTCCGTTTTTTGGACTTTAAAAGTCCTCTGTAGCCCAAAATATAAGTCCTAGGGAATTCTACTTGGTGCCATTCGATTTTTCTCGGCGAGCTGCTTCTAGACATGGTCTTAGATTTTATTTTCGCCCAGCCATTCGCCCAGAATCGAAAATATGTTTCTCAAAAACCTTGGGTTCCGTTTTTTGGACTTTAAAAGTCCTCTGTAGCCCAAAATATAAGTCCTAGGGAATTCTACTTGGTGCCATTCGATTTTTCTCGGCGAGCTGCTTCTAGACATGGTCTTAGATTTTATTTTCGCCCAGCCATTCGCCCAGAATCGAAAATATGTTTCTCAAAAACCTTGGGTTCCGTTTTTTGGACTTTAAAAGTCCTCTGTAGCCCAAAATATAAGTCCTAGGGAATTCTACTTGGTGCCATTCGATTTTTCTCGGCGAGCTGCTTCTAGACATGGTCTTAGATTTTATTTTCGCCCAGCCATTCGCCCAGAATCGAAAATATGTTTCTCAAAAACCTTGGGTTCCGTTTTTTGGACTTTAAAAGTCCTCTGTAGCCCAAAATATAAGTCCTAGGGAATTCTACTTGGTGCCATTCGATTTTTCTCGGCGAGCTGCTTCTAGACATGGTCTTAGATTTTATTTTCGCCCAGCCATTCGCCCAGAATCGAAAATATGTTTCTCAAAAACCTTGGGTTCCGTTTTTTGGACTTTAAAAGTCCTCTGTAGCCCAAAATATAAGTCCTAGGGAATTCTACTTGGTGCCATTCGATTTTTCTCGGCGAGCTGCTTCTAGACATGGTCTTAGATTTTATTTTCGCCCAGCCATTCGCCCAGAATCGAAAATATGTTTCTCAAAAACCTTGGGTTCCGTTTTTTGGACTTTAAAAGTCCTCTGTAGCCCAAAATATAAGTCCTAGGGAATTCTACTTGGTGCCATTCGATTTTTCTCGGCGAGCTGCTTCTAGACATGGTCTTAGATTTTATTTTCGCCCAGCCATTCGCCCAGAATCGAAAATATGTTTCTCAAAAACCTTGGGTTCCGTTTTTTGGACTTTAAAAGTCCTCTGTAGCCCAAAATATAAGTCCTAGGGAATTCTACTTGGTGCCATTCGATTTTTCTCGGCGAGCTGCTTCTAGACATGGTCTTAGATTTTATTTTCGCCCAGCCATTCGCCCAGAATCGAAAATATGTTTCTCAAAAACCTTGGGTTCCGTTTTTTGGACTTTAAAAGTCCTCTGTAGCCCAAAATATAAGTCCTAGGGAATTCTACTTGGTGCCATTCGATTTTTCTCGGCGAGCTGCTTCTAGACATGGTCTTAGATTTTATTTTCGCCCAGCCATTCGCCCAGAATCGAAAATATGTTTCTCAAAAACCTTGGGTTCCGTTTTTTGGACTTTAAAAGTCCTCTGTAGCCCAAAATATAAGTCCTAGGGAATTCTACTTGGTGCCATTCGATTTTTCTCGGCGAGCTGCTTCTAGACATGGTCTTAGATTTTATTTTCGCCCAGCCATTCGCCCAGAATCGAAAATATGTTTCTCAAAAACCTTGGGTTCCGTTTTTTGGACTTTAAAAGTCCTCTGTAGCCCAAAATATAAGTCCTAGGGAATTCTACTTGGTGCCATTCGATTTTTCTCGGCGAGCTGCTTCTAGACATGGTCTTAGATTTTATTTTCGCCCAGCCATTCGCCCAGAATCGAAAATATGTTTCTCAAAAACCTTGGGTTCCGTTTTTTGGACTTTAAAAGTCCTCTGTAGCCCAAAATATAAGTCCTAGGGAATTCTACTTGGTGCCATTCGATTTTTCTCGGCGAGCTGCTTCTAGACATGGTCTTAGATTTTATTTTCGCCCAGCCATTCGCCCAGAATCGAAAATATGTTTCTCAAAAACCTTGGGTTCCGTTTTTTGGACTTTAAAAGTCCTCTGTAGCCCAAAATATAAGTCCTAGGGAATTCTACTTGGTGCCATTCGATTTTTCTCGGCGAGCTGCTTCTAGACATGGTCTTAGATTTTATTTTCGCCCAGCCATTCGCCCAGAATCGAAAATATGTTTCTCAAAAACCTTGGGTTCCGTTTTTTGGACTTTAAAAGTCCTCTGTAGCCCAAAATATAAGTCCTAGGGAATTCTACTTGGTGCCATTCGATTTTTCTCGGCGAGCTGCTTCTAGACATGGTCTTAGATTTTATTTTCGCCCAGCCATTCGCCCAGAATCGAAAATATGTTTCTCAAAAACCTTGGGTTCCGTTTTTTGGACTTTAAAAGTCCTCTGTAGCCCAAAATATAAGTCCTAGGGAATTCTACTTGGTGCCATTCGATTTTTCTCGGCGAGCTGCTTCTAGACATGGTCTTAGATTTTATTTTCGCCCAGCCATTCGCCCAGAATCGAAAATATGTTTCTCAAAAACCTTGGGTTCCGTTTTTTGGACTTTAAAAGTCCTCTGTAGCCCAAAATATAAGTCCTAGGGAATTCTACTTGGTGCCATTCGATTTTTCTCGGCGAGCTGCTTCTAGACATGGTCTTAGATTTTATTTTCGCCCAGCCATTCGCCCAGAATCGAAAATATGTTTCTCAAAAACCTTGGGTTCCGTTTTTTGGACTTTAAAAGTCCTCTGTAGCCCAAAATATAAGTCCTAGGGAATTCTACTTGGTGCCATTCGATTTTTCTCGGCGAGCTGCTTCTAGACATGGTCTTAGATTTTATTTTCGCCCAGCCATTCGCCCAGAATCGAAAATATGTTTCTCAAAAACCTTGGGTTCCGTTTTTTGGACTTTAAAAGTCCTCTGTAGCCCAAACTATAAGTCCTAGGGAATTCTACTTGGTGCCATTCGATTTTTCTCGGCGAGCTGGTTCTAGACATGGTCTTAGATTTTATTTTCGCCCAGCCATTCGCCCAGAATCGAAAATATGTTTCTCAAAAACCTTGGGTTCCGTTTTTTGGACTTTAAAAGTCCTCTGTAGCCCAAAATATAAGTCCTAGGGAATTCTACTTGGTGCCATTCGATTTTTCTCGGCGAGCTGCTTCTAGACATGGTCTTAGATTTTATTTTCGCCCAGCCATTAGCCCAGAATCGAAAATATGTTTCTCAAAAACTTTGGGTTCCGTTTTTTGGACTTTAAAAGTCCTCTGTAGCCCAAAATATAAGTTCTAGGGAATTCTACTTGGTGCCATTCGATTTTTCTCGGCGAGCTGCTTCTAGACATGGTCTTAGATTTTATTTTCGCCCAGCCATTCGCCCAGAATCGAAAATATGTTTCTCAAAAACCTTGGGTTCCGTTTTTTGGACTTTAAAAGTCCCCTGTAGCCCAAACTATAAGTCCTAGGGAATTCTACTTGGTGCCATTCGATTTTTCTCGGCGAGCTGCTTCTAGACATGGTCTTAGATTTTATTTTCGCCCAGCCATTCGCCCAGAATCGAAAATATGTTTCTCAAAAACCTTGGGTTCCGTTTTTTGGACTTTAAAAGTCCTCTGTAGCCCAAAATATAAGTCCTAGGGAATTCTACTTGGTGCCATTCGATTTTTCTCGGCGAGCTGCTTCTAGACATGGTCTTAGATTTTATTTTCGCCCAGCCATTAGCCCAGAATCGAAAATATGTTTCTCAAAAACTTTGGGTTCCGTTTTTTGGACTTTAAAAGTCCTCTGTAGCCCAAAATATAAGTTCTAGGGAATTCTACTTGGTGCCATTCGATTTTTCTCGGCGAGCTGCTTCTAGACATGGTCTTAGATTTTATTTTCGCCCAGCCATTCGCCCAGAATCGAAAATATGTTTCTCAAAAACCTTGGGTTCCGTTTTTTGGACTTTAAAAGTCCCCTGTAGCCCAAACTATAAGTCCTAGGGAATTCTACTTGGTACCATTCGATTTTTCTCGGCGAGCTGCTTCTAGACATGGTCTTAGATTTTATTTTCGCCCAGCCATTCGCCCAGAATCGAAAATATGTTTCTCAAAAACCTTGGGTTCCGTTTTTTGGACTTTAAAAGTCCTCTGTAGCCCAAAATATAAGTCCTAGGGAATTCTACTTGGTGCCATTCGATTTTTCTCGGCGAGCTGCTTCTAGACATGGTCTTAGATTTTATTTTCGCCCAGCCATTCGCCCAGAATCGAACATATGTTTCTCAAAAACCTTGGGTTCCGTTTTTTGGACTTTAAAAGTCCTCTGTAGCCCAAAATATAAGTCCTAGGGAATTCTACTTGGTGCCATTCGATTTTTCTCGGCGAGCTGCTTCTAGACATGGTCTTAGATTTTATTTTCGCCCAGCCATTCGCCCAGAATCGAAAATATGTTTCTCAAAAACCTTGGGTTCCGTTTTTTGGACTTTAAAAGTCCTCTGTAGCCCAAAATATAAGTCCTAGGGAATTCTACTTGGTGCCATTCGATTTTTCTCGGCGAGCTGCTTCTAGACATGGTCTTAGATTTTATTTTCGCCCAGCCATTCGCCCAGAATCGAAAATATGTTTCTCAAAAACCTTGGGTTCCGTTTTTTGGACTTTAAAAGTCCTCTGTAGCCCAAAATATAAGTCCTAGGGAATTCTACTTGGTGCCATTCGATTTTTCTCGGCGAGCTGCTTCTAGACATGGTCTTAGATTTTATTTTCGCCCAGCCATTCGCCCAGAATCGAAAATATGTTTCTCAAAAACCTTGGGTTCCGTTTTTTGGACATTAAAAGTCCTCTGTAGCCCAAAATATAAGTCCTAGGGAATTCTACTTGGTGCCATTCGATTTTTCTCGGCGAGCTGCTTCTAGACATGGTCTTAGATTTTATTTTCGCCCAGCCATTCGCCCAGAATCGAAAATATGTTTCTCAAAAACCTTGGGTTCCGTTTTTTGGACTTTAAAAGTCCTCTGTAGCCCAAAATATAAGTCCTAGGGAATTCTACTTGGTGCCATTCGATTTTTCTCGGCGAGCTGCTTCTAGACATGGTCTTAGATTTTATTTTCGCCCAGCCATTCGCCCAGAATCGAAAATATGTTTCTCAAAAACCTTGGGTTCCGTTTTTTGGACTTTAAAAGTCCTCTGTAGCCCAAAATATAAGTCCTAGGGAATTCTACTTGGTGCCATTCGATTTTTCTCGGCGAGCTGCTTCTAGACATGGTCTTAGATTTTATTTTCGCCCAGCCATTCGCCCAGAATCGAAAATATGTTTCTCAAAAACCTTGGGTTCCGTTTTTTGGACTTTAAAAGTCCTCTGTAGCCCAAAATATAAGTCCTAGGGAATTCTACTTGGTGCCATTCGATTTTTCTCGGCGAGCTGCTTCTAGACATGGTCTTAGATTTTATTTTCGCCCAGCTATTCGCCCAGAATCGAAAATATGTTTCTCAAAAACCTTGGGTTCCGTTTTTTGGACTTTAAAAGTCCTCTGTAGCCCAAAATATAAGTCCTAGGGAATTCTACTTGGTGCCATTCGATTTTTCTCGGCGAGCTGCTTCTAGACATGGTCTTAGATTTTATTTTCGCCCAGCCATTCGCCCAGAATCGAAAATATGTTTCTCAAAAACCTTGGGTTCCGTTTTTTGGACTTTAAAAGTCCTCTGTAGCCCAAAATATAAGTCCTAGGGAATTCTACTTGGTGCCATTCGATTTTTCTCGGCGAGCTGCTTCTAGACATGGTCTTAGATTTTATTTTCGCCCAGCCATTCGCCCAGAATCGAAAATATGTTTCTCAAAAACCTTGGGTTCCGTTTTTTGGACTTTAAAAGTCCTCTGTAGCCCAAAATATAAGTCCTAGGGAATTCTACTTGGTGCCATTCGATTTTTCTCGGCGAGCTGCTTCTAGACATGGTCTTAGATTTTATTTTCGCCCAGCCATTCGCCCAGAATCGAAAATATGTTTCTCAAAAACCTTGGGTTCCGTTTTTTGGACTTTAAAAGTCCTCTGTAGCCCAAAATATAAGTCCTAGGGAATTCTACTTGGTGCCATTCGATTTTTCTCGGCGAGCTGCTTCTAGACATGGTCTTAGATTTTATTTTCGCCCAGCCATTCGCCCAGAATCGAAAATATGTTTCTCAAAAACCTTGGGTTCCGTTTTTTGGACTTTAAAAGTCCTCTGTAGCCCAAAATATAAGTCCTAGGGAATTCTACTTGGTGCCATTCGATTTTTCTCGGCGAGCTGCTTCTAGACATGGTCTTAGATTTTATTTTCGCCCAGCCATTCGCCCAGAATCGAAAATATGTTTCTCAAAAACCTTGGGTTCCGTTTTTTGGACTTTAAAAGTCCTCTGTAGCCCAAAATATAAGTCCTAGGGAATTCTACTTGGTGCCATTCGATTTTTCTCGGCGAGCTGCTTCTAGACATGGTCTTAGATTTTATTTTCGCCCAGCCATTCGCCCAGAATCGAAAATATGTTTCTCAAAAACCTTGGGTTCCGTTTTTTGGACTTTAAAAGTCCTCTGTAGCCCAAAATATAAGTCCTAGGGAATTCTACTTGGTGCCATTCGATTTTTCTCGGCGAGCTGCTTCTAGACATGGTCTTAGATTTTATTTTCGCCCAGCCATTCGCCCAGAATCGAAAATATGTTTCTCAAAAACCTTGGGTTCCGTTTTTTGGACTTTAAAAGTCCTCTGTAGCCCAAAATATAAGTCCTAGGGAATTCTACTTGGTGCCATTCGATTTTTCTCGGCGAGCTGCTTCTAGACATGGTCTTAGATTTTATTTTCGCCCAGCCATTCGCCCAGAATCGAAAATATGTTTCTCAAAAACCTTGGGTTCCGTTTTTTGGACTTTAAAAGTCCTCTGTAGCCCAAAATATAAGTCCTAGGGAATTCTACTTGGTGCCATTCGATTTTTCTCGGCGAGCTGCTTCTAGACATGGTCTTAGATTTTATTTTCGCCCAGCCATTCGCCCAGAATCGAAAATATGTTTCTCAAAAACCTTGGGTTCCGTTTTTTGGACTTTAAAAGTCCTCTGTAGCCCAAAATATAAGTCCTAGGGAATTCTACTTGGTGCCATTCGATTTTTCTCGGCGAGCTGCTTCTAGACATGGTCTTAGATTTTATTTTCGCCCAGCCATTCGCCCAGAATCGAAAATATGTTTCTCAAAAACCTTGGGTTCCGTTTTTTGGACTTTAAAAGTCCTCTGTAGCCCAAAATATAAGTCCTAGGGAATTCTACTTGGTGCCATTCGATTTTTCTCGGCGAGCTGCTTCTAGACATGGTCTTAGATTTTATTTTCGCCCAGCCATTCGCCCAGAATCGAAAATATGTTTCTCAAAAACCTTGGGTTCCGTTTTTTGGACTTTAAAAGTCCTCTGTAGCCCAAAATATAAGTCCTAGGGAATTCTACTTGGTGCCATTCGATTTTTCTCGGCGAGCTGCTTCTAGACATGGTCTTAGATTTTATTTTCGCCCAGCCATTCGCCCAGAATCGAAAATATGTTTCTCAAAAACCTTGGGTTCCGTTTTTTGGACTTTAAAAGTCCTCTGTAGCCCAAAATATAAGTCCTAGGGAATTCTACTTGGTGCCATTCGATTTTTCTCGGCGAGCTGCTTCTAGACATGGTCTTAGATTTTATTTTCGCCCAGCCATTCGCCCAGAATCGAAAATATGTTTCTCAAAAACCTTGGGTTCCGTTTTTTGGACTTTAAAAGTCCTCTGTAGCCCAAAATATAAGTCCTAGGGAATTCTACTTGGTGCCATTCGATTTTTCTCGGCGAGCTGCTTCTAGACATGGTCTTAGATTTTATTTTCGCCCAGCCATTCGCCCAGAATCGAAAATATGTTTCTCAAAAACCTTGGGTTCCGTTTTTTGGACTTTAAAAGTCCTCTGTAGCCCAAAATATAAGTCCTAGGGAATTCTACTTGGTGCCATTCGATTTTTCTCGGCGAGCTGCTTCTAGACATGGTCTTAGATTTTATTTTCGCCCAGCCATTCGCCCAGAATCGAAAATATGTTTCTCAAAAACCTTGGGTTCCGTTTTTTGGACTTTAAAAGTCCTCTGTAGCCCAAAATATAAGTCCTAGGGAATTCTACTTGGTGCCATTCGATTTTTCTCGGCGAGCTGCTTCTAGACATGGTCTTAGATTTTATTTTCGCCCAGCCATTCGCCCAGAATCGAAAATATGTTTCTCAAAAACCTTGGGTTCCGTTTTTTGGACTTTAAAAGTCCTCTGTAGCCCAAAATATAAGTCCTAGGGAATTCTACTTGGTGCCATTCGATTTTTCTCGGCGAGCTGCTTCTAGACATGGTCTTAGATTTTATTTTCGCCCAGCCATTCGCCCAGAATCGAAAATATGTTTCTCAAAAACCTTGGGTTCCGTTTTTTGGACTTTAAAAGTCCTCTGTAGCCCAAAATATAAGTCCTAGGGAATTCTACTTGGTGCCATTCGATTTTTCTCGGCGAGCTGCTTCTAGACATGGTCTTAGATTTTATTTTCGCCCAGCCATTCGCCCAGAATCGAAAATATGTTTCTCAAAAACCTTGGGTTCCGTTTTTTGGACTTTAAAAGTCCTCTGTAGCCCAAAATATAAGTCCTAGGGAATTCTACTTGGTGCCATTCGATTTTTCTCGGCGAGCTGCTTCTAGACATGGTCTTAGATTTTATTTTCGCCCAGCCATTCGCCCAGAATCGAAAATATGTTTCTCAAAAACCTTGGGTTCCGTTTTTTGGACTTTAAAAGTCCTCTGTAGCCCAAAATATAAGTCCTAGGGAATTCTACTTGGTGCCATTCGATTTTTCTCGGCGAGCTGCTTCTAGACATGGTCTTAGATTTTATTTTCGCCCAGCCATTCGCCCAGAATCGAAAATATGTTTCTCAAAAACCTTGGGTTCCGTTTTTTGGACTTTAAAAGTCCTCTGTAGCCCAAAATATAAGTCCTAGGGAATTCTACTTGGTGCCATTCGATTTTTCTCGGCGAGCTGCTTCTAGACATGGTCTTAGATTTTATTTTCGCCCAGCCATTCGCCCAGAATCGAAAATATGTTTCTCAATAACCTTGGGTTCCGTTTTTTGGACTTTAAAAGTCCTCTGTAGCCCAAAATATAAGTCCTAGGGAATTCTACTTGGTGCCATTCGATTTTTCTCGGCGAGCTGCTTCTAGACATGGTCTTAGATTTTATTTTCGCCCAGCCATTCGCCCAGAATCGAAAATATGTTTCTCAAAAACCTTGGGTTCCGTTTTTTGGACTTTAAAAGTCCTCTGTAGCCCAAAATATAAGTCCTAGGGAATTCTACTTGGTGCCATTCGATTTTTCTCGGCGAGCTGCTTCTAGACATGGTCTTAGATTTTATTTTCGCCCAGCCATTCGCCCAGAATCGAAAATATGTTTCTCAAAAACCTTGGGTTCCGTTTTTTGGACTTTAAAAGTCCTCTGTAGCCCAAAATATAAGTCCTAGGGAATTCTACTTGGTGCCATTCGATTTTTCTCGGCGAGCTGCTTCTAGACATGGTCTTAGATTTTATTTTCGCCCAGCCATTCGCCCAGAATCGAAAATATGTTTCTCAAAAACCTTGGGTTCCGTTTTTTGGACTTTAAAAGTCCTCTGTAGCCCAAAATATAAGTCCTAGGGAATTCTACTTGGTGCCATTCGATTTTTCTCGGCGAGCTGCTTCTAGACATGGTCTTAGATTTTATTTTCGCCCAGCCATTCGCCCAGAATCGAAAATATGTTTCTCAAAAACCTTGGGTTCCGTTTTTTGGACTTTAAAAGTCCTCTGTAGCCCAAAATATAAGTCCTAGGGAATTCTACTTGGTGCCATTCGATTTTTCTCGGCGAGCTGCTTCTAGACATGGTCTTAGATTTTATTTTCGCCCAGCCATTCGCCCAGAATCGAAAATATGTTTCTCAAAAACCTTGGGTTCCGTTTTTTGGACTTTAAAAGTCCTCTGTAGCCCAAAATATAAGTCCTAGGGAATTCTACTTGGTGCCATTCGATTTTTCTCGGCGAGCTGCTTCTAGACATGGTCTTAGATTTTATTTTCGCCCAGCCATTCGCCCAGAATCGAAAATATGTTTCTCAAAAACCTTGGGTTCCGTTTTTTGGACTTTAAAAGTCCTCTGTAGCCCAAAATATAAGTCCTAGGGAATTCTACTTGGTGCCATTCGATTTTTCTCGGCGAGCTGCTTCTAGACATGGTCTTAGATTTTATTTTCGCCCAGCCATTCGCCCAGAATCGAAAATATGTTTCTCAAAAACCTTGGGTTCCGTTTTTTGGACTTTAAAAGTCCTCTGTAGCCCAAAATATAAGTCCTAGGGAATTCTACTTGGTGCCATTCGATTTTTCTCGGCGAGCTGCTTCTAGACATGGTCTTAGATTTTATTTTCGCCCAGCCATTCGCCCAGAATCGAAAATATGTTTCTCAAAAACCTTGGGTTCCGTTTTTTGGACTTTAAAAGTCCTCTGTAGCCCAAAATATAAGTCCTAGGGAATTCTACTTGGTGCCATTCGATTTTTCTCGGCGAGCTGCTTCTAGACATGGTCTTAGATTTTATTTTCGCCCAGCCATTCGCCCAGAATCGAAAATATGTTTCTCAAAAACCTTGGGTTCCGTTTTTTGGACTTTAAAAGTCCTCTGTAGCCCAAAATATAAGTCCTAGGGAATTCTACTTGGTGCCATTCGATTTTTCTCGGCGAGCTGCTTCTAGACATGGTCTTAGATTTTATTTTCGCCCAGCCATTCGCCCAGAATCGAAAATATGTTTCTCAAAAACCTTGGGTTCCGTTTTTTGGACTTTAAAAGTCCTCTGTAGCCCAAAATATAAGTCCTAGGGAATTCTACTTGGTGCCATTCGATTTTTCTCGGCGAGCTGCTTCTAGACATGGTCTTAGATTTTATTTTCGCCCAGCCATTCGCCCAGAATCGAAAATATGTTTCTCAAAAACCTTGGGTTCCGTTTTTTGGACTTTAAAAGTCCTCTGTAGCCCAAAATATAAGTCCTAGGGAATTCTACTTGGTGCCATTCGATTTTTCTCGGCGAGCTGCTTCTAGACATGGTCTTAGATTTTATTTTCGCCCAGCCATTCGCCCAGAATCGAAAATATGTTTCTCAAAAACCTTGGGTTCCGTTTTTTGGACTTTAAAAGTCCTCTGTAGCCCAAAATATAAGTCCTAGGGAATTCTACTTGGTGCCATTCGATTTTTCTCGGCGAGCTGCTTCTAGACATGGTCTTAGATTTTATTTTCGCCCAGCCATTCGCCCAGAATCGAAAATATGTTTCTCAAAAACCTTGGGTTCCGTTTTTTGGACTTTAAAAGTCCTCTGTAGCCCAAAATATAAGTCCTAGGGAATTCTACTTGGTGCCATTCGATTTTTCTCGGCGAGCTGCTTCTAGACATGGTCTTAGATTTTATTTTCGCCCAGCCATTCGCCCAGAATCGAAAATATGTTTCTCAAAAACCTTGGGTTCCGTTTTTTGGACTTTAAAAGTCCTCTGTAGCCCAAAATATAAGTCCTAGGGAATTCTACTTGGTGCCATTCGATTTTTCTCGGCGAGCTGCTTCTAGACATGGTCTTAGATTTTATTTTCGCCCAGCCATTCGCCCAGAATCGAAAATATGTTTCTCAAAAACCTTGGGTTCCGTTTTTTGGACATTAAAAGTCCTCTGTAGCCCAAACTATAAGTCCTAGGGAATTCTACTAGGTGCCATTCGATTTTTCTCGGCGAGCTGCTTCTAGACATGGTCTTAGATTTTATTTTCGCCCAGCCATTCGCCCAGAATCGAAAATATGTTTCTCAAAAACCTTGGGTTCCGTTTTTTGGACTTTAAAAGTCCTCTGTAGCCCAAAATATAAGTCCTAGGGAATTCTACTTGGTGCCATTCGATTTTTCTCGGCGAGCTGCTTCTAGACATGGTCTTAGATTTTATTTTCGCCCAGCCATTCGCCCAGAATCGAAAATATGTTTCTCAAAAACCTTGGGTTCCGTTTTTTGGACTTTAAAAGTCCTCTGTAGCCCAAAATATAAGTCCTAGGGAATTCTACTTGGTGCCATTCGATTTTTCTCGGCGAGCTGCTTCTAGACATGGTCTTAGATTTTATTTTCGCCCAGCCATTCGCCCAGAATCGAAAATATGTTTCTCAAAAACCTTGGGTTCCGTTTTTTGGACTTTAAAAGTCCTCTGTAGCCCAAAATATAAGTCCTAGGGAATTCTACTTGGTGCCATTCGATTTTTCTCGGCGAGCTGCTTCTAGACATGGTCTTAGATTTTATTTTCGCCCAGCCATTCGCCCAGAATCGAAAATATGTTTCTCAAAAACCTTGGGTTCCGTTTTTTGGACTTTAAAAGTCCTCTGTAGCCCAAAATATAAGTCCTAGGGAATTCTACTTGGTGCCATTCGATTTTTCTCGGCGAGCTGCTTCTAGACATGGTCTTAGATTTTATTTTCGCCCAGCCATTCGCCCAGAATCGAAAATATGTTTCTCAAAAACCTTGGGTTCCGTTTTTTGGACTTTAAAAGTCCTCTGTAGCCCAAAATATAAGTCCTAGGGAATTCTACTTGGTGCCATTCGATTTTTCTCGGCGAGCTGCTTCTAGACATGGTCTTAGATTTTATTTTCGCCCAGCCATTCGCCCAGAATCGAAAATATGTTTCTCAAAAACCTTGGGTTCCGTTTTTTGGACTTTAAAAGTCCTCTGTAGCCCAAAATATAAGTCCTAGGGAATTCTACTTGGTGCCATTCGATTTTTCTCGGCGAGCTGCTTCTAGACATGGTCTTAGATTTTATTTTCGCCCAGCCATTCGCCCAGAATCGAAAATATGTTTCTCAAAAACCTTGGGTTCCGTTTTTTGGACTTTAAAAGTCCTCTGTAGCCCAAAATATAAGTCCTAGGGAATTCTACTTGGTGCCATTCGATTTTTCTCGGCGAGCTGCTTCTAGACATGGTCTTAGATTTTATTTTCGCCCAGCCATTCGCCCAGAATCGAAAATATGTTTCTCAAAAACCTTGGGTTCCGTTTTTTGGACTTTAAAAGTCCTCTGTAGCCCAAAATATAAGTCCTAGGGAATTCTACTTGGTGCCATTCGATTTTTCTCGGCGAGCTGCTTCTAGACATGGTCTTAGATTTTATTTTCGCCCAGCCATTCGCCCAGAATCGAAAATATGTTTCTCAAAAACCTTGGGTTCCGTTTTTTGGACTTTAAAAGTCCTCTGTAGCCCAAAATATAAGTCCTAGGGAATTCTACTTGGTGCCATTCGATTTTTCTCGGCGAGCTGCTTCTAGACATGGTCTTAGATTTTATTTTCGCCCAGCCATTCGCCCAGAATCGAAAATATGTTTCTCAAAAACCTTGGGTTCCGTTTTTTGGACTTTAAAAGTCCTCTGTAGCCCAAAATATAAGTCCTAGGGAATTCTACTTGGTGCCATTCGATTTTTCTCGGCGAGCTGCTTCTAGACATGGTCTTAGATTTTATTTTCGCCCAGCCATTCGCCCAGAATCGAAAATATGTTTCTCAAAAACCTTGGGTTCCGTTTTTTGGACTTTAAAAGTCCTCTGTAGCCCAAAATATAAGTCCTAGGGAATTCTACTTGGTGCCATTCGATTTTTCTCGGCGAGCTGCTTCCATACATTGTCTTAGATTTTATTTTCGCCCAGCCATTCGCCCAGAATCGAAAATATGTTTCTCAAAAACCTTGGGTTCCGTTTTTTGGACTTTAAAAGTCCTCTGTAGCCCAAAATATAAGTCCTAGGGAATTCTACTTGGTGCCATTCGATTTTTCTCGGCGAGCTGCTTCTAGACATGGTCTTAGATTTTATTTTCGCCCAGCCATTCGCCCAGAATCGAAAATATGTTTCTCAAAAACCTTGGGTTCCGTTTTTTGGACTTTAAAAGTCCTCTGTAGCCCAAAATATAAGTCCTAGAGAATTCTACTTGGTGCCATTCGATTTTTCTCGGCGAGCTGCTTCTAGACATGGTCTTAGATTTTATTTTCGCCCAGCCATTCGCCCAGAATCGAAAATATGTTTCTCAAAAACCTTGGGTTCCGTTTTTTGGACATTCAAAGTCCTCTGTAGCCCAAACTATAAGTCCTAGGGAATTCTACTTGGTGCCATTCGATTTTTCTCGGCGAGCTGCTTCTAGACATGGTCTTAGATTTTATTTTCGCCCAGCCATTCGCCCAGAATCGAAAATATGTTTCTCAAAAACCTTGGGTTCCGTTTTTTGGACTTTAAAAGTCCTCTGTAGCCCAAAATATAAGTCCTAGGGAATTCTACTTGGTGCCATTCGATTTTTCTCGGCGAGCTGCTTCTAGACATGGTCTTAGATTTTATTTTCGCCCAGCCATTCGCCCAGAATCGAAAATATGTTTCTCTAAAACCTTGGGTTCCGTTTTTTGGACTTTAAAAGTCCTCTGTAGCCCAAAATATAAGTCCTAGGGAATTCTACTTGGTGCCATTCGATTTTTCTCGGCGAGCTGCTTCTAGACATGGTCTTAGATTTTATTTTCGCCCAGCCATTCGCCCAGAATCGAAAATATGTTTCTCAAAAACCTTGGGTTCCGTTTTTTGGACTTTAAAAGTCCTCTGTAGCCCAAACTATAAGTCCTAGGGAATTCTACTTGGTGCCATTCGATTTTTCTCGGCGAGCTGCTTCTAGACATGGTCTTAGATTTTATTTTCGCCCAGCCATTCGCCCAGAATCGAAAATATGTTTCTCAAAAACCTTGGGTTCCGTTTTTTGGACTTTAAAAGTCCTCTGTAGCCCAAAATATAAGTCCTAGGGAATTCTACTTGGTGCCATTCGATTTTTCTCGGCGAGCTGCTTCTAGACATGGTCTTAGATTTATTTTCGCCCAGCCATTCGCCCAGAATCGAAAATATGTTTCTCAAAAACCTTGGGTTCCGTTTTTTGGACTTTAAAAGTCCTCTGTAGCCCAAAATATAAGTCCTAGGGAATTCTACTTGGTGCCATTCGATTTTTCTCGGCGAGCTGCTTCTAGACATGGTCTTAGATTTTATTTTCGCCCAGCCATTCGCCCAGAATCGAAAGTATGTTTCTCAAAAATCTTGGGTTCCGTTTTTTGGACTTTAAAAGTCCTCTGTAGCCCAAAATATAAGTCCTAGGGAATTCTACTTGGTGCCATTCGATATTTCTCGGCGAGCTGCTTCTAGACATGGTCTTAGATTTTATTTTCGCCCAGCCATTCGCCCAGAATCGAAAATATGTTTCTCAAAAACCTTGGGTTCCGTTTTTTGGACATTAAAAGTCCTCTGTAGCCCAAACTATAAGTCCTAGGGAATTCTACTTGGTGCCATTCGATTTTTCTCAGCGAGCTGCTTCTAGACATGGTCGTAGATTTTATTTTCGCCCAGCCATTCGCCCAGAATCGAAAATATGTTTCTCAAAAACCTTGGGTTCCGTTTTTTGGACTTTAAAAGTCCTCTGTAGCCCAAAATATAAGTCCTAGGGAATTCTACTTGGTGCCATTCGATTTTTCTCGGCGAGCTGCTTCTAGACATGGTCTTAGATTTTATTTTCGCCCAGCCATTCGCCCAGAATCGAAAATATGTTTCTCAAAAACCTTGGGTTCCGTTTTTTGGACATTAAAAGTCCTCTGTAGCCCAAACTAAAAGTCTTAGGGAATTCTACTTGGTGCCATTCGATTTTTCTCGGCGAGCTGCTTCTAGACATGGTCTTAGATTTTATTTTCGCCCAGCCATTCGCCCAGAATCGAAAATATGTTTCTCAAAAACCTTGGGTTCCGTTTTTTGGACTTTAAAAGTCCTCTGTAGCCCAAAATATAAGTCCTAGGGAATTCTACTTGGTGCCATTCGATTTTTCTCGACGAGCTGCTTCTAGACATGGTCTTAGATTTTATTTTCGCCCAGCCATTCGCCCAGAATCGAAAATATGTTTCTCAAAAACCTTGGGTTCCGTTTTTTGGACTTTAAAAGTCCTCTGTAGCCCAAAATATAAGTCCTAGGGAATTCTACTTGGTGCCATTCGATTTTTCTCGGCGAGCTGCTTCTAGACATGGTCTTAGATTTTATTTTCGCCCAGCCATTCGCCCAGAATCGAAAATATGTTTCTCAAAAACCTTGGGTTCCGTTTTTTGGACTTTAAAAGTCCTCTGTAGCCCAAAATATAAGTCCTAGGGAATTCTACTTGGTGCCATTCGATTTTTCTCGGCGAGCTGCTTCTAGACATGGTCTTAGATTTTATTTTCGCCCAGCCATTCGCCCAGAATCGAAAATATGTTTCTCAAAACCTTGGGTTCTGTTTTTTGGACTTTAAAAGTCCTCTGTAGCCCAAAATATAAGTCCTAGGGAATTCTACTTGGTGCCATTCGATTTTTCTCGGCGAGCTGCTTCCATACATTGTCTTAGATTTTATTTTCGCCCAGCCATTCGCCCAGAATCGAAAATATGTTTCTCAAAAACCTTGGGTTCCGTTTTTTGGACTTTAAAAGTCCTCTGTAGCCCAAAATATAAGTCCTAGGGAATTCTACTTGGTGCCATTCGATTTTTCTCGGCGAGCTGCTTCTAGACATGGTCTTAGATTTTATTTTCGCCCAGCCATTCGCCCAGAATCGAAAATATGTTTCTCAAAAACCTTGGGTTCCGTTTTTTGGACTTTAAAAGTCCTCTGTAGCCCAAAATATAAGTCCTAGAGAATTCTACTTGGTGCCATTCGATTTTTCTCGGCGAGCTGCTTCTAGACATGGTCTTAGATTTTATTTTCGCCCAGCCATTCGCCCAGAATCGAAAATATGTTTCTCAAAAACCTTGGGTTCCGTTTTTTGGACATTCAAAGTCCTCTGTAGCCCAAACTATAAGTCCTAGGGAATTCTACTTGGTGCCATTCGATTTTTCTCGGCGAGCTGCTTCTAGACATGGTCTTAGATTTTATTTTCGCCCAGCCATTCGCCCAGAATCGAAAATATGTTTCTCAAAAACCTTGGGTTCCGTTTTTTGGACTTTAAAAGTCCTCTGTAGCCCAAAATATAAGTCCTAGGGAATTCTACTTGGTGCCATTCGATTTTTCTCGGCGAGCTGCTTCTAGACATGGTCTTAGATTTTATTTTCGCCCAGCCATTCGCCCAGAATCGAAAATATGTTTCTCAAAAACCTTGGGTTCCGTTTTTTGGACTTTAAAAGTCCTCTATAGCCCAAAATATAAGTCCTAGGGAATTCTACTTGGTGCCATTCGATTTGTCTCGGCGAGCTGCTTCTAGACATGGTCTTAGATTTTATTTTCGCCCAGCCATTCGCCCAGAATCGAAAATATGTTTCTCAAAAACCTTGGGTTCCGTTTTTTGGACTTTAAAAGTCCTCTGTAGCCCAAAATATAAGTCCTAGGGAATTCTACTTGGTGCCATTCGATTTTTCTCGGCGAGCTGCTTCTAGACATGGTCTTAGATTTTATTTTCGCCCAGCCATTCGCCCAGAATCGAAAATATGTTTCTCAAAAACCTTGGGTTCCGTTTTTTGGACATTCAAAGTCCTCTGTAGCCCAAACTATAAGTCCTAGGGAATTCTACTTGGTGCCATTCGATTTTTCTCGGCGAGCTGCTTCTAGACATGGTCTTAGATTTTATTTTCGCCCAGCCATTCGCCCAGAATCGAAAATATGTTTCTCAAAAACCTTGGGTTCCGTTTTTTGGACTTTAAAAGTCCTCTGTAGCCCAAAATATAAGTCCTAGGGAATTCTACATGGTGTCATTCAATTTTTCTCGGCGAGCTGCTTCTAGACATGGTCTTAGATTTTATTTTCGCCCAGCCATTCGCCCAGAATCGAAAATATGTTTCTCAAAAACCTTGGGTTCCGTTTTTTGGACTTTAAAAGTCCTCTGAAGCCCAAAATAAAAGTCCTAGGGAATTCTACTTGGTGCCATTCGATTTTTCTCGGCGAGCTGCTTCTAGACATGGTCTTAGATTTTATTTTCGCCAGCCATTCGCCCAGAATCGAAAATATGTTTCTCAAAAACCTTGGGTTCCGTTTTTTGGACTTTAAAAGTCCTCTGTAGCCCAAACTATAAGTCCTAGGGAATTCTACTTGGTGCCATTCGATTTTTCTCGGCGAGCTGCTTCTAGACATGGTCTTAGATTTTATTTTCGCCCAGCCATTCGCCCAGAATCGAAAATATGTTTCTCAAAAACCTTGGGTTCCGTTTTTTGGACTTTAAAAGTCCTCTGTAGCCCAAAATA
Source organism: Lithodes maja (assembly GCA_037953745.1). Taxonomy (NCBI): domain Eukaryota; kingdom Metazoa; phylum Arthropoda; class Malacostraca; order Decapoda; family Lithodidae; genus Lithodes; species Lithodes maja. Next base: position 65,766 of record JBAKBP010008635.1, on the reverse strand, counting down.
TAAGTCCTAGGGAATTCTACTTGGTGCCATTCGATTTTTCTCGGCGAGCTGCTTCTAGACATGGTCTTAGATTTTATTTTCGCCCAGCCATTCGCCCAGAATCGAAAATATGTTTCTCAAAAACCTTGGGTTCCGTTTTTTGGACTTTAAAAGTCCTCTGTAGCCCAAAATATAAGTCCTAGGGAATTCTACTTGGTGCCATTCGATTTTTCTCGGCGAGCTGCTTCTAGACATGGTCTTAGATTTTATTTTCGCCCAGCCATTCGCCCAGAATCGAAAGTATGTTTCTCAAAAACCTTGGGTTCCGTTTTTTGGACTTTAAAAGTCCTCTGTAGCCCAAAATATAAGTCCTAGGGAATTATACTTGGTGCCATTCGATTTTTCTCGGCGAGCTGCTTCTAGACATGGTATTAGATTTTATTTTCGCCCAGCCATTCGCCCAGAATCGAAAATATGTTTCTCAAAAACCTTGGGTTCCGTTTTTTGGACATTAAAAGTCCTCTGTAGCCCAAAATATAAGTCCTAGGGAATTCTACTTGGTGCCATTCGATTTTTCTCGGCGAGCTGCTTCTAGACATGGTCTTAGATTTTATTTTCGCCCAGCCATTCGCCCAGAATCGAAAATATGTTTCTCAAAAACCTTGGGTTCCGTTTTTTGGACTTTAAAAGTCCTCTGTAGCCCAAAATATAAGTCCTAGGGAATTCTACTTGGTGCCATTCGATTTTTCTCGGCGAGCTGCTTCTAGACATGGTCTTAGATTTTATTTTCGCCCAGCCATTCGCCCAGAATCGAAAATATGTTTCTCAAAAACCTTGGGTTCCGTTTTTTGGACTTTAAAAGTCCTCTGTAGCCCAAAATATAAGTCCTAGGGAATTCTACTTGGTGCCATTCGATTTTTCTCGGCGAGCTGCTTCTAGACATGGTCTTAGATTTTATTTTCGCCCAGCCATTCGCCCAGAATCGAAAATATGTTTCTCAAAAACCTTGGGTTCCGTTTTTTGGACTTTAAAAGTCCTCTGTAGCCCAAAATATAAGTCCTAGGGAATTCTACTTGGTGCCATTCGATTTTTCTCGGCGAGCTGCTTCTAGACATGGTCTTAGATTTTATTTTCGCCCAGCCATTCGCCCAGAATCGAAAATATGTTTCTCAAAAACCTTGGGTTCCGTTTTTTGGACATTAAAAGTCCTCTGTAGCCCAAACTATAAGTCCTAGGGAATTCTACTTGGTGCCATTCGATTTTTCTCGGCGAGCTGCTTCTAGACATGGTCTTAGATTTTATTTTCGCCCAGCCATTCGCCCAGAATCGAAAATATGTTTCTCAAAAACCTTGGGTTCCGTTTTTTGGACTTTAAAAGTCCTCTGTAGCCCAAAATATAAGTCCTAGGGAATTCTACTTGGTGCCATTCGATTTTTCTCGGCGAGCTGATTCTAGACATGGTCTTAGATTTTATTTTCGCCCAGCCATTCGCCCAGAATCGAAAATATGTTTCTCAAAAACCTTGGGTTCCGTTTTTTGGACTTTAAAAGTCCTCTGTAGCCCAAAATATAAGTCCTAGGGAATTCTACTTGGTGCCATTCGATTTTTCTCGGCGAGCTGCTTCTAGACATGGTCTTAGATTTTATTTTCGCCCAGCCATTCGCCCAGAATCGAAAATATGTTTCTCAAAAACCTTGGGTTCCGTTTTTTGGACTTTAAAAGTCCTCTGTAGCCCAAAATATAAGTCCTAGGGAATTCTACTTGGTGCCATTCGATTTTTCTCGGCGAGCTGCTTCTAGACATGGTCTTAGATTTTATTTTCGCCCAGCCATTCGCCCAGAATCGAAAATATGTTTCTCAAAAACCTTGGGTTCCGTTTTTTGGACTTTAAAAGTCCTCTGTAGCCCAAAATATAAGTCCTAGGGAATTCTACTTGGTGCCATTCGATTTTTCTCGGCGAGCTGCTTCTAGACATGGTCTTAGATTTTATTTTCGCCCAGCCATTCGCCCAGAATCGAAAATATGTTTCTCAAAAACCTTGGGTTCCGTTTTTTGGACTTTAAAAGTCCTCTGTAGCCCAAAATATAAGTCCTAGGGAATTCTACTTGGTGCCATTCGATTTTTCTCGGCGAGCTGCTTCTAGACATGGTCTTAGATTTTATTTTCGCCCAGCCATTCGCCCAGAATCGAAAATATGTTTCTCAAAAACCTTGGGTTCCGTTTTTTGGACTTTAAAAGTCCTCTGTAGCCCAAAATATAAGTCCTAGGGAATTCTACTTGGTGCCATTCGATTTTTCTCGGCGAGCTGCTTCTAGACATGGTCTTAGATTTTATTTTCGCCCAGCCATTCGCCCAGAATCGAAAATATGTTTCTCAAAAACCTTGGGTTCCGTTTTTTGGACTTTAAAAGTCCTCTGTAGCCCAAAATATAAGTCCTAGGGAATTCTACTTGGTGCCATTCGATTTTTCTCGGCGAGCTGCTTCTAGACATGGTCTTAGATTTTATTTTCGCCCAGCCATTCGCCCAGAATCGAAAATATGTTTCTCAAAAACCTTGGGTTCCGTTTTTTGGACTTTAAAAGTCCTCTGTAGCCCAAAATATAAGTCCTAGGGAATTCTACTTGGTGCCATTCGATTTTTCTCGGCGAGCTGCTTCTAGACATGGTCTTAGATTTTATTTTCGCCCAGCCATTCGCCCAGAATCGAAAATATGTTTCTCAAAAACCTTGGGTTCCGTTTTTTGGACTGTAAAAGTCCTCTGTAGCCCAAAATATAAGTCCTAGGGAATTCTACTTGGTGCCATTCGATTTTTCTCGGCGAGCTGCTTCTAGACATGGTCTTAGATTTTATTTTCGCCCAGCCATTCGCCCAGAATCGAAAATATGTTTCTCAAAAACCTTGGGTTCCGTTTTTTGGACTTTAAAAGTCCTCTGTAGCCCAAAATATAAGTCCTAGGGAATTCTACTTGGTGCCATTCGATTTTTCTCGGCGAGCTGCTTCTAGACATGGTCTTAGATTTTATTTTCGCCCAGCCATTCGCCCAGAATCGAAAATATGTTTCTCAAAAACCTTGGGTTCCGTTTTTTGGACATTCAAAGTCCTCTGTAGCCCAAACTATAAGTCCTAGGGAATTCGACTTGGTGCCATTCGATTTTTCTCGGCGAGCTGGTTCTAGACATGGTCTTAGATTTTATTTTCGCCCAGCCATTCGCCCAGAATCGAAAATATGTTTCTCAAAAACCTTGGGTTCCGTTTTTTGGACTTTAAAAGTCCTCTGTAGCCCAAAATATAAGTCCTAGGGAATTCTACTTGGTGCCATTCGATTTTTCTCGGCGAGCTGCTTCTAGACATGGTCTTAGATTTTATTTTTGCCCAGCCATTCGCCCAGAATCGAAAATATGTTTCTCAAAAACCTTGGGTTCCGTTTTTTGGACTTTAAAAGTCCTCTGTAGCCCAAAATATAAGTCCTAGGGAATTCTACTTGGTGCCATTCGATTTTTCTCGGCGAGCTGCTTCTAGACATGGTCTTAGATTTTATTTTCGCCCAGCCATTCGCCCAGAATCGAAAATATGTTTCTCAAAAACCTTGGGTTCCGTTTTTTGGACTTTAAAAGTCCTCTGTAGCCCAAAATATAAGTCCTAGGGAATTCTACTTGGTGCCATTCGATTTTTCTCGGCGAGCTGCTTCTAGACATGGTCTTAGATTTTATTTTCGCCCAGCCATTCGCCCAGAATCGAAAATATGTTTCTCAAAAACCTTGGGTTCCGTTTTTTGGACTTTAAAAGTCCTCTGTAGCCCAAAATATAAGTCCTAGGGAATTCTACTTGGTGCCATTCGATTTTTCTCGGCGAGCTGCTTCTAGACATGGTCTTAGATTTTATTTTCGCCCAGCCATTCGCCCAGAATCGAAAATATGTTTCTCAAAAACCTTGGGTTCCGTTTTTTGGACTTTAAAAGTCCTCTGTAGCCCAAAATATAAGTCCTAGGGAATTCTACTTGGTGCCATTCGATTTTTCTCGGCGAGCTGCTTCTAGACATGGTCTTAGATTTTATTTTCGCCCAGCCATTCGCCCAGAATCGAAAATATGTTTCTCAAAAACCTTGGGTTACGTTTTTTGGACTTTAAAAGTCCTCTGTAGCCCAAAATATAAGTCCTAGGGAATTCTACTTGGTGCCATTCGATTTTTCTCGGCGAGCTGCTTCTAGACATGGTCTTAGATTTTATTTTCGCCCAGCCATTCGCCCAGAATCGAAAATATGTTTCTCAAAAACCTTGGGTTCCGTTTTTTGGACTTTAAAAGTCCTCTGTAGCCCAAAATATAAGTCCTAGGGAATTCTACTTGGTGCCATTCGATTTTTCTCGGCGAGCTGCTTCTAGACATGGTCTTAGATTTTATTTTCGCCCAGCCATTCGCCCAGAATCGAAAATATGTTTCTCAAAAACCTTGGGTTCCGTTTTTTGGACTTTAAAAGTCCTCTGTAGCCCAAAATATAAGTCCTAGGGAATTCTACTTGGTGCCATTCGATTTTTCTCGGCGAGCTGCTTCTAGACATGGTCTTAGATTTTATTTTCGCCCAGCCATTCGCCCAGAATCGAAAATATGTTTCTCAAAAACCTTGGGTTCCGTTTTTTGGACTTTAAAAGTCCTCTGTAGCCCAAAATATAAGTCCTAGGGAATTCTACTTGGTGCCATTCGATTTTTCTCGGCGAGCTGCTTCTAGACATGGTCTTAGATTTTATTTTCGCCCAGCCATTCGCCCAGAATCGAAAATATGTTTCTCAAAAACCTTGGGTTCCGTTTTTTGGACTTTAAAAGTCCTCTGTAGCCCAAAATATAAGTCCTAGGGAATTCTACTTGGTGCCATTCGATTTTTCTCGGCGAGCTGCTTCTAGACATGGTCTTAGATTTTATTTTCGCCCAGCCATTCGCCCAGAATCGAAAATATGTTTCTCAAAAACCTTGGGTTCCGTTTTTTGGACTTTAAAAGTCCTCTGTAGCCCAAAATATAAGTCCTAGGGAATTCTACTTGGTGCCATTCGATTTTTCTCGGCGAGCTGCTTCTAGACATGGTCTTAGATTTTATTTTCGCCCAGCCATTCGCCCAGAATCGAAAATATGTTTCTCAAAAACCTTGGGTTCCGTTTTTTGGACTTTAAAAGTCCTCTGTAGCCCAAAATATAAGTCCTAGGGAATTCTACTTGGTGCCATTCGATTTTTCTCGGCGAGCTGCTTCTAGACATGGTCTTAGATTTTATTTTCGCCCAGCCATTCGCCCAGAATCGAAAATATGTTTCTCAAAAACCTTGGGTTCCGTTTTTTGGACTTTAAAAGTCCTCTGTAGCCCAAAATATAAGTCCTAGGGAATTCTACTTGGTGCCATTCGATTTTTCTCGGCGAGCTGCTTCTAGACATGGTCTTAGATTTTATTTTCGCCCAGCCATTCGCCCAGAATCGAAAATATGTTTCTCAAAAACCTTGGGTTCCGTTTTTTGGACTTTAAAAGTCCTCTGTAGCCCAAAATATAAGTCCTAGGGAATTCTACTTGGTGCCATTCGATTTTTCTCGGCGAGCTGCTTCTAGACATGGTCTTAGATTTTATTTTCGCCCAGCCATTCGCCCAGAATCGAAAATATGTTTCTCAAAAACCTTGGGTTCCGTTTTTTGGACTTTAAAAGTCCTCTGTAGCCCAAAATATAAGTCCTAGGGAATTCTACTTGGTGCCATTCGATTTTTCTCGGCGAGCTGCTTCTAGACATGGTCTTAGATTTTATTTTCGCCCAGCCATTCGCCCAGAATCGAAAATATGTTTCTCAAAAACCTTGGGTTCCGTTTTTTGGACTTTAAAAGTCCTCTGTAGCCCAAAATATAAGTCCTAGGGAATTCTACTTGGTGCCATTCGATTTTTCTCGGCGAGCTGCTTCTAGACATGGTCTTAGATTTTATTTTCGCCCAGCCATTCGCCCAGAATCGAAAATATGTTTCTCAAAAACCTTGGGTTCCGTTTTTTGGACTTTAAAAGTCCTCTGTAGCCCAAAATATAAGTCCTAGGGAATTCTACTTGGTGCCATTCGATTTTTCTCGGCGAGCTGCTTCTAGACATGGTCTTAGATTTTATTTTCGCCCAGCCATTCGCCCAGAATCGAAAATATGTTTCTCAAAAACCTTGGGTTCCGTTTTTTGGACTTTAAAAGTCCTCTGTAGCCCAAAATATAAGTCCTAGGGAATTCTACTTGGTGCCATTCGATTTTTCTCGGCGAGCTGCTTCTAGACATGGTCTTAGATTTTATTTTCGCCCAGCCATTCGCCCAGAATCGAAAATATGTTTCTCAAAAACCTTGGGTTCCGTTTTTTGGACTTTAAAAGTCCTCTGTAGCCCAAAATATAAGTCCTAGGGAATTCTACTTGGTGCCATTCGATTTTTCTCGGCGAGCTGCTTCTAGACATGGTCTTAGATTTTATTTTCGCCCAGCCATTCGCCCAGAATCGAAAATATGTTTCTCAAAAACCTTGGGTTCCGTTTTTTGGACTTTAAAAGTCCTCTGTAGCCCAAACTATAAGTCCTAGGGAATTCTACTAGGTGCCATTCGATTTTTCTCGGCGAGCTGTTTCTAGACATGGTCTTAGATTTTATTTTCACCCAGCCATTCGCCCAGAATCGAAAATATGTTTCTCAAAAACCTTGGGTTCCGTTTTTTGGACATTAAAAGTCCTCTGTAGCCCAAACTATAAGTCCTAGGGAATTCTACTTGGTGCCATTCGATTTTTCTCGGCGAGCTGCTTCTAGACGTGGTCTTAGATTTTATTTTCGCCCAGCCATTCGCCCAGAATCGAAAATATGTTTCTCAAAAACCTTGGGTTCCGTTTTTTGGACTTTAAAAGTCCTCTGTAGCCCAAAATATAAGTCCTAGGGAATTCTACTTGGTGCCATTCGATTTTTCTCGGCGAGCTGCTTCTAGACATGGTCTTAGATTTTATTTTCGCCCAGCCATTCGCCCAGAATCGAAAATATGTTTCTCAAAAACCTTGGGTTCCGTTTTTTGGACTTTAAAAGTCCTCTGTAGCCCAAAATATAAGTCCTAGGGAATTCTACTTGGTGCCATTCGATTTTTCTCGGCGAGCTGCTTCTAGACATGGTCTTAGATTTTATTTTCGCCCAGCCATTCGCCCAGAATCGAAAATATGTTTCTCAAAAACCTTGGGTTCCGTTTTTTGGACTTTAAAAGTCCTCTGTAGCCCAAAATATAAGTCCTAGGGAATTCTACTTGGTGCCATTCGATTTTTCTCGGCGAGCTGCTTCTAGACATGGTCTTAGATTTTATTTTCGCCCAGCCATTCGCCCAGAATCGAAAATATGTTTCTCAAAAACCTTGGGTTCCGTTTTTTGGACTTTAAAAGTCCTCTGTAGCCCAAAATATAAGTCCTAGGGAATTCTACTTGGTGCCATTCGATTTTTCTCGGCGAGCTGCTTCTAGACATGGTCTTAGATTTTATTTTCGCCCAGCCATTCGCCCAGAATCGAAAATATGTTTCTCAAAAACCTTGGGTTCCGTTTTTTGGACATTAAAAGTCCTCTGTAGCCCAAAATATAAGTCCTAGGGAATTCTACTTGGTGCCATTCGATTTTTCTCGGCGAGCTGCTTCTAGACATGGTCTTAGATTTTATTTTCGCCCAGCCATTCGCCCAGAATCGAAAATATGTTTCTCAAAAACCTTGGGTTCCGTTTTTTGGACTTTAAAAGTCCTCTGTAGCCCAAAATATAAGTCCTAGGGAATTCTACTTGGTGCCATTCGATTTTTCTCGGCGAGCTGCTTCTAGACATGGTCTTAGATTTTATTTTCGCCCAGCCATTCGCCCAGAATCGAAAATATGTTTCTCAAAAACCTTGGGTTCCGTTTTTTGGACTTTAAAAGTCCTCTGTAGCCCAAAATATAAGTCCTAGGGAATTCTACTTGGTGCCATTCGATTTTTCTCGGCGAGCTGCTTCTAGACATGGTCTTAGATTTTATTTTCGCCCAGCCATTCGCCCAGAATCGAAAATATGTTTCTCAAAAACCTTGGGTTCCGTTTTTTGGACTTTAAAAGTCCTCTGTAGCCCAAAATATAAGTCCTAGGGAATTCTACTTGGTGCCATTCGATTTTTCTCGGCGAGCTGCTTCTAGACATGGTCTTAGATTTTATTTTCGCCCAGCCATTCGCCCAGAATCGAAAATATGTTTCTCAAAAACCTTGGGTTCCGTTTTTTGGACTTTAAAAGTCCTCTGTAGCCCAAAATATAAGTCCTAGGGAATTCTACTTGGTGCCATTCGATTTTTCTCGGCGAGCTGCTTCTAGACATGGTCTTAGATTTTATTTTCGCCCAGCCATTCGCCCAGAATCGAAAATATGTTTCTCAAAAACCTTGGGTTCCGTTTTTTGGACTTTAAAAGTCCTCTGTAGCCCAAAATATAAGTCCTAGGGAATTCTACTTGGTGCCATTCGATTTTTCTCGGCGAGCTGCTTCTAGACATGGTCTTAGATTTTATTTTCGCCCAGCCATTCGCCCAGAATCGAAAATATGTTTCTCAAAAACCTTGGGTTCCGTTTTTTGGACTTTAAAAGTCCTCTGTAGCCCAAAATATAAGTCCTAGGGAATTCTACTTGGTGCCATTCGATTTTTCTCGGCGAGCTGCTTCTAGACATGGTCTTAGATTTTATTTTCGCCCAGCCATTCGCCCAGAATCGAAAATATGTTTCTCAAAAACCTTGGGTTCCGTTTTTTGGACTTTAAAAGTCCTCTGTAGCCCAAAATATAAGTCCTAGGGAATTCTACTTGGTGCCATTCGATTTTTCTCGGCGAGCTGCTTCTAGACATGGTCTTAGATTTTATTTTCGCCCAGCCATTCGCCCAGAATCGAAAATATGTTTCTCAAAAACCTTGGGTTCCGTTTTTTGGACTTTAAAAGTCCTCTGTAGCCCAAAATATAAGTCCTAGGGAATTCTACTTGGTGCCATTCGATTTTTCTCGGCGAGCTGCTTCTAGACATGGTCTTAGATTTTATTTTCGCCCAGCCATTCGCCCAGAATCGAAAATATGTTTCTCAAAAACCTTGGGTTCCGTTTTTTGGACTTTAAAAGTCCTCTGTAGCCCAAAATATAAGTCCTAGGGAATTCTACTTGGTGCCATTCGATTTTTCTCGGCGAGCTGCTTCTAGACATGGTCTTAGATTTTATTTTCGCCCAGCCATTCGCCCAGAATCGAAAATATGTTTCTCAAAAACCTTGGGTTCCGTTTTTTGGACTTTAAAAGTCCTCTGTAGCCCAAAATATAAGTCCTAGGGAATTCTACTTGGTGCCATTCGATTTTTCTCGGCGAGCTGCTTCTAGACATGGTCTTAGATTTTATTTTCGCCCAGCCATTCGCCCAGAATCGAAAATATGTTTCTCAAAAACCTTGGGTTCCGTTTTTTGGACTTTAAAAGTCCTCTGTAGCCCAAAATATAAGTCCTAGGGAATTCTACTTGGTGCCATTCGATTTTTCTCGGCGAGCTGCTTCTAGACATGGTCTTAGATTTTATTTTCGCCCAGCCATTCGCCCAGAATCGAAAATATGTTTCTCAAAAACCTTGGGTTCCGTTTTTTGGACTTTAAAAGTCCTCTGTAGCCCAAAATATAAGTCCTAGGGAATTCTACTTGGTGCCATTCGATTTTTCTCGGCGAGCTGCTTCTAGACATGGTCTTAGATTTTATTTTCGCCCAGCCATTCGCCCAGAATCGAAAATATGTTTCTCAAAAACCTTGGGTTCCGTTTTTTGGACTTTAAAAGTCCTCTGTAGCCCAAAATATAAGTCCTAGGGAATTCTACTTGGTGCCATTCGATTTTTCTCGGCGAGCTGCTTCTAGACATGGTCTTAGATTTTATTTTCGCCCAGCCATTCGCCCAGAATCGAAAATATGTTTCTCAAAAACCTTGGGTTCCGTTTTTTGGACTTTAAAAGTCCTCTGTAGCCCAAAATATAAGTCCTAGGGAATTCTACTTGGTGCCATTCGATTTTTCTCGGCGAGCTGCTTCTAGACATGGTCTTAGATTTTATTTTCGCCCAGCCATTCGCCCAGAATCGAAAATATGTTTCTCAAAAACCTTGGGTTCCGTTTTTTGGACTTTAAAAGTCCTCTGTAGCCCAAAATATAAGTCCTAGGGAATTCTACTTGGTGCCATTCGATTTTTCTCGGCGAGCTGCTTCTAGACATGGTCTTAGATTTTATTTTCGCCCAGCCATTCGCCCAGAATCGAAAATATGTTTCTCAAAAACCTTGGGTTCCGTTTTTTGGACTTTAAAAGTCCTCTGTAGCCCAAAATATAAGTCCTAGGGAATTCTACTTGGTGCCATTCGATTTTTCTCGGCGAGCTGCTTCTAGACATGGTCTTAGATTTTATTTTCGCCCAGCCATTCGCCCAGAATCGAAAATATGTTTCTCAAAAACCTTGGGTTCCGTTTTTTGGACTTTAAAAGTCCTCTGTAGCCCAAAATATAAGTCCTAGGGAATTCTACTTGGTGCCATTCGATTTTTCTCGGCGAGCTGCTTCTAGACATGGTCTTAGATTTTATTTTCGCCCAGCCATTCGCCCAGAATCGAAAATATGTTTCTCAAAAACCTTGGGTTCCGTTTTTTGGACTTTAAAAGTCCTCTGTAGCCCAAAATATAAGTCCTAGGGAATTCTACTTGGTGCCATTCGATTTTTCTCGGCGAGCTGCTTCTAGACATGGTCTTAGATTTTATTTTCGCCCAGCCATTCGCCCAGAATCGAAAATATGTTTCTCAAAAACCTTGGGTTCCGTTTTTTGGACTTTAAAAGTCCTCTGTAGCCCAAAATATAAGTCCTAGGGAATTCTACTTGGTGCCATTCGATTTTTCTCGGCGAGCTGCTTCTAGACATGGTCTTAGATTTTATTTTCGCCCAGCCATTCGCCCAGAATCGAAAATATGTTTCTCAAAAACCTTGGGTTCCGTTTTTTGGACTTTAAAAGTCCTCTGTAGCCCAAAATATAAGTCCTAGGGAATTCTACTTGGTGCCATTCGATTTTTCTCGGCGAGCTGCTTCTAGACATGGTCTTAGATTTTATTTTCGCCCAGCCATTCGCCCAGAATCGAAAATATGTTTCTCAAAAACCTTGGGTTCCGTTTTTTGGACTTTAAAAGTCCTCTGTAGCCCAAAATATAAGTCCTAGGGAATTCTACTTGGTGCCATTCGATTTTTCTCGGCGAGCTGCTTCTAGACATGGTCTTAGATTTTATTTTCGCCCAGCCATTCGCCCAGAATCGAAAATATGTTTCTCAAAAACCTTGGGTTCCGTTTTTTGGACTTTAAAAGTCCTCTGTAGCCCAAAATATAAGTCCTAGGGAATTCTACTTGGTGCCATTCGATTTTTCTCGGCGAGCTGCTTCTAGACATGGTCTTAGATTTTATTTTCGCCCAGCCATTCGCCCAGAATCGAAAATATGTTTCTCAAAAACCTTGGGTTCCGTTTTTTGGACTTTAAAAGTCCTCTGTAGCCCAAAATATAAGTCCTAGGGAATTCTACTTGGTGCCATTCGATTTTTCTCGGCGAGCTGCTTCTAGACATGGTCTTAGATTTTATTTTCGCCCAGCCATTCGCCCAGAATCGAAAATATGTTTCTCAAAAACCTTGGGTTCCGTTTTTTGGACTTTAAAAGTCCTCTGTAGCCCAAAATATAAGTCCAAGGGAATTCTACTTGGTGCCATTCGATTTTTCTCGGCGAGCTGCTTCTAGACATGGTCTTAGATTTTATTTTCGCCCAGCCATTCGCCCAGAATCGAAAATATGTTTCTCAAAAACCTTGGGTTCCGTTTTTTGGACTTTAAAAGTCCTCTGTAGCCCAAAATATAAGTCCTAGGGAATTCTACTTGGTGCCATTCGATTTTTCTCGGCGAGCTGCTTCTAGACATGGTCTTAGATTTTATTTTCGCCCAGCCATTCGCCCAGAATCGAAAATATGTTTCTCAAAAACCTTGGGTTCCGTTTTTTGGACTTTAAAAGTCCTCTGTAGCCCAAAATATAAGTCCTAGGGAATTCTACTTGGTGCCATTCGATTTTTCTCGGCGAGCTGCTTCTAGACATGGTCTTAGATTTTATTTTCGCCCAGCCATTCGCCCAGAATCGAAAATATGTTTCTCAAAAACCTTGGGTTCCGTTTTTTGGACTTTAAAAGTCCTCTGTAGCCCAAAATATAAGTCCTAGGGAATTCTACTTGGTGCCATTCGATTTTTCTCGGCGAGCTGCTTCTAGACATGGTCTTAGATTTTATTTTCGCCCAGCCAATCGCCCAGAATCGAAAATATGTTTCTCAAAAACCTTGGGTTCCGTTTTTTGGACATTAAAAGTCCTCTGTAGCCCAAAATATAAGTCCTAGGGAATTCTACTTGGTGCCATTCGATTTTTCTCGGCGAGCTGCTTCTAGACATGGTCTTAGATTTTATTTTCGCCCAGCCATTCGCCCAGAATCGAAAATATGTTTCACAAAAACCTTGGGTTCCGTTTTTTGGACTTTAAAAGTCCTCTGTAGCCCAAAATATAAGTCCTAGGGAATTCTACTTGGTGCCATTCGATTTTTCTCGGCGAGCTGCTTCTAGACATGGTCTTAGATTTTATTTTCGCCCAGCCATTCGCCCAGAATCGAAAATATGTTTCTCAAAAACCTTGGGTTCCGTTTTTTGGACTTTAAAAGTCCTCTGTAGCCCAAAATATAAGTCCTAGGGAATTCTACTTGGTGCCATTCGATTTTTCTCGGCGAGCTGCTTCTAGACATGGTCTTAGATTTTATTTTCGCCCAGCCATTCGCCCAGAATCGAAAATATGTTTCTCAAAAACCTTGGGTTCCGTTTTTTGGACTTTAAAAGTCCTCTGTAGCCCAAAATATAAGTCCTAGGGAATTCTACTTGGTGCCATTCGATTTTTCTCGGCGAGCTGCTTCTAGACATGGTCTTAGATTTTATTTTCGCCCAGCCATTCACCCAGAATCGAAAATATGTTTCTCAAAAACCTTGGGTTCCGTTTTTTGGACTTTAAAAGTCCTCTGTAGCCCAAACTATAAGTCCTAGGGAATTCTACTTGGTGCCATTCGATTTTTCTCGGCGAGCTGCTTCTAGACATGGTCTTAGATTTTATTTTCGCCAAGCCATTCGCCCAGAATCGAAAATATGTTTCTCAAAAACCTTGGGTTCCGTTTTTTGGACTTTAAAAGTCCTCTGTAGCCCAAAATATAAGTCCTAGGGAATTCTACTTGGTGCCATTCGATTTTTCTCGGCGAGCTGCTTCTAGACCTGGTCTTAGATTTTATTTTCGCCCAGCCATTCGCCCAGAATCGAAAATATGTTTCTCAAAAACCTTGGGTTCCGTTTTTTGGACTTTAAAAGTCCTCTGTAGCCCAAAATATAAGTCCTAGGGAATTCTACTTGGTGCCATTCGATTTTTCTCGGCGAGCTGCTTCTAGACATGGTCTTAGATTTTATTTTCGCCCAGCCATTCGCCCAGAATCGAAAATATGTTTCTCAAAAACCTTGGGTTCCGTTTTTTGGACTTTAAAAGTCCTCTGTAGCCCAAAATATAAGTCCTAGGGAATTCTACTTGGTGCCATTCGATTTTTCTCGGCGAGCTGCTTCTAGACATGGTCTTAGATTTTATTTTCGCCCAGCCATTCGCCCAGAATCGAAAATATGTTTCTCAAAAACCTTGGGTTCCGTTTTTTGGACTTTAAAAGTCCTCTGTAGCCCAAACTATAAGTCCTAGGGAATTCTACTTGGTGCCATTCGATTTTTCTCGGCGAGCTGCTTCTAGACATGGTCTTAGATTTTATTTTCGCCCAGCCATTCGCCCAGAATCGAAAATATGTTTCTCAAAAACCTTGGGTTCCGTTTTTTGGACTTTAAAAGTCCTCTGTAGCCCAAAATATAAGTCCTAGGGAATTCTACTTGGTGCCATTCGATTTTTCTCGGCGAGCTGCTTCTAGACATGGTCTTAGATTTGATTTTCGCCCAGCCATTCGCCCAGAATCGAAAATATGTTTCTCAAAAACCTTGGGTTCCGTTTTTTGGACTTTAAAAGTCCTCTGTAGCCCAAAGTATAAGTCCTAGGGAATTCTACTTGGTGCCATTCGATTTTTCTCGGCGAGCTGCTTCTAGACATGGTCTTAGATCTTATTTTCGCCCAGCCATTCGCCCAGAATCGAAAATATGTTTCTCAAAAACCTTGGGTTCTGTTTTTTGGACTTTAAAAGTCCTCTGTAGCCCAAAATATAAGTCCTAGGGAATTCTACTTGGTGCCATTCGATTTTTCTCGGCGAGCTGCTTCTAGACATGGTCTTAGATTTTATTTTCGCCCAGCCATTCGCCCAGAATCGAAAATATGTTTCTCAAAAACCTTGGGTTCCATTTTCTGGACTTTAAAAGTCCTCTGTAGCCCAAAATATAAGTCCTAGGGAATTCTACTTGGTGCCATTCGATTTTTCTCGGCGAGCTGCTTCTAGACATGGTCTTAGATTTTATTTTCGCCCAGCCATTCGCCCAGAATCGAAAATATGTTTCTCAAAAACCTTGGGTTCCGTTTTTTGGACTTTAAAAGTCCTCTGTAGCCCAAAATATAAGTCCTAGGGAATTCTACTTGGTGCCATTCGATTTTTCTCGGCGAGCTGCTTCTAGACATGGTCTTAGATTTTATTTTCGCCCAGCCATTCGCCCAGAATCGAAAATATGTTTCTCAAAAACCTTGGGTTCCGTTTTTTGGACTTTAAAAGTCCTCTGTAGCCCAAAATATAAGTCCTAGGGAATTCTACTTGGTGCCATTCGATTTTTCTCGGCGAGCTGCTTCTAGACATGGTCTTAGATTTTATTTTCGCCCAGCCATTCGCCCAGAATCGAAAATATGTTTCTCAAAAACCTTGGGTTCCGTTTTTTGGACTTTAAAAGTCCTCTGTAGCCCAAAATATAAGTCCTAGGGAATTCTACTTGGTGCCATTCGATTTTTCTCGGCGAGCTGCTTCTAGACATGGTCTTAGATTTTATTTTCGCCCAGCCATTCGCCCAGAATCGAAAATATGTTTCTCAAAAACCTTGGGTTCCGTTTTTTGGACATTAAAAGTCCTCTGTAGCCCAAAATATAAGTCCTAGGGAATTCTACTTGGTGCCATTCGATTTTTCTCGGCGAGCTGCTTCTAGACATGGTCTTAGATTTTATTTTCGCCCAGCCATTCGCCCAGAATCGAAAATATGTTTCTCAAAAACCTTGGGTTCCGTTTTTTGGACTTTAAAAGTCCTCTGTAGCCCAAAATATAAGTCCTAGGGAATTCTACTTGGTGCCATTCGATTTTTCTCGGCGAGCTGCTTCTAGACATGGTCTTAGATTTTATTTTCGCCCAGCCATTCGCCCAGAATCGAAAATATGTTTCTCAAAAACCTTGGGTTCCGTTTTTTGGACTTTAAAAGTCCTCTGTAGCCCAAAATATAAGTCCTAGGGAATTCTACTTGGTGCCATTCGATTTTTCTCGGCGAGCTGCTTCTAGACATGGTCTTAGATTTTATTTTCGCCCAGCCATTCGCCCAGAATCGAAAATATGTTTCTCAAAAACCTTGGGTTCCGTTTTTTGGACTTTAAAAGTCCTCTGTAGCCCAAAATATAAGTCCTAGGGAATTCTACTTGGTGCCATTCGATTTTTCTCGGCGAGCTGCTTCTAGACATGGTCTTAGATTTTATTTTCGCCCAGCCATTCGCCCAGAATCGAAAATATGTTTCTCAAAAACCTTGGGTTCCGTTTTTTGGACTTTAAAAGTCCTCTGTAGCCCAAAATATAAGTCCTAGGGAATTCTACTTGGTGCCATTCGATTTTTCTCGGCGAGCTGCTTCTAGACATGGTCTTAGATTTTATTTTCGCCCAGCCATTCGCCCAGAATCGAAAATATGTTTCTCAAAAACCTTGGGTTCCGTTTTTTGGACTTTAAAAGTCCTCTGTAGCCCAAAATATAAGTCCTAGGGAATTCTACTTGGTGCCATTCGATTTTTCTCGGCGAGCTGCTTCTAGACATGGTCTTAGATTTTATTTTCGCCCAGCCATTCGCCCAGAATCGAAAATATGTTTCTCAAAAACCTTGGGTTCCGTTTTTTGGACTTTAAAAGTCCTCTGTAGCCCAAAATATAAGTCCTAGGGAATTCTACTTGGTGCCATTCGATTTTTCTCGGCGAGCTGCTTCTAGACATGGTCTTAGATTTTATTTTCGCCCAGCCATTCGCCCAGAATCGAAAATATGTTTCTCAAAAACCTTGGGTTCCGTTTTTTGGACTTTAAAAGTCCTCTGTAGCCCAAAATATAAGTCCTAGGGAATTCTACTTGGTGCCATTCGATTTTTCTCGGCGAGCTGCTTCTAGACATGGTCTTAGATTTTATTTTCGCCCAGCCATTCGCCCAGAATCGAAAATATGTTTCTCAAAAACCTTGGGTTCCGTTTTTTGGACTTTAAAAGTCCTCTGTAGCCCAAAATATAAGTCCTAGGGAATTCTACTTGGTGCCATTCGATTTTTCTCGGCGAGCTGCTTCTAGACATGGTCTTAGATTTTATTTTCGCCCAGCCATTCGCCCAGAATCGAAAATATGTTTCTCAAAAACCTTGGGTTCCGTTTTTTGGACTTTAAAAGTCCTCTGTAGCCCAAAATATAAGTCCTAGGGAATTCTACTTGGTGCCATTCGATTTTTCTCGGCGAGCTGCTTCTAGACATGGTCTTAGATTTTATTTTCGCCCAGCCATTCGCCCAGAATCGAAAATATGTTTCTCAAAAACCTTGGGTTCCGTTTTTTGGACTTTAAAAGTCCTCTGTAGCCCAAAATATAAGTCCTAGGGAATTCTACTTGGTGCCATTCGATTTTTCTCGGCGAGCTGCTTCTAGACATGGTCTTAGATTTTATTTTCGCCCAGCCATTCGCCCAGAATCGAAAATATGTTTCTCAAAAACCTTGGGTTCCGTTTTTTGGACTTTAAAAGTCCTCTGTAGCCCAAAATATAAGTCCTAGGGAATTCTACTTGGTGCCATTCGATTTTTCTCGGCGAGCTGCTTCTAGACATGGTCTTAGATTTTATTTTCGCCCAGCCATTCGCCCAGAATCGAAAATATGTTTCTCAAAAACCTTGGGTTCCGTTTTTTGGACTTTAAAAGTCCTCTGTAGCCCAAAATATAAGTCCTAGGGAATTCTACTTGGTGCCATTCGATTTTTCTCGGCGAGCTGCTTCTAGACATGGTCTTAGATTTTATTTTCGCCCAGCCATTCGCCCAGAATCGAAAATATGTTTCTCAAAAACCTTGGGTTCCGTTTTTTGGACTTTAAAAGTCCTCTGTAGCCCAAAATATAAGTCCTAGGGAATTCTACTTGGTGCCATTCGATTTTTCTCGGCGAGCTGCTTCTAGACATGGTCTTAGATTTTATTTTCGCCCAGCCATTCGCCCAGAATCGAAAATATGTTTCTCAAAAACCTTGGGTTCCGTTTTTTGGACTTTAAAAGTCCTCTGTAGCCCAAAATATAAGTCCTAGGGAATTCTACTTGGTGCCATTCGATTTTTCTCGGCGAGCTGCTTCTAGACATGGTCTTAGATTTTATTTTCGCCCAGCCATTCGCCCAGAATCGAAAATATGTTTCTCAAAAACCTTGGGTTCCGTTTTTTGGACTTTAAAAGTCCTCTGTAGCCCAAAATATAAGTCCTAGGGAATTCTACTTGGTGCCATTCGATTTTTCTCGGCGAGCTGCTTCTAGACATGGTCTTAGATTTTATTTTCGCCCAGCCATTCGCCCAGAATCGAAAATATGTTTCTCAAAAACCTTGGGTTCCGTTTTTTGGACTTTAAAAGTCCTCTGTAGCCCAAAATATAAGTCCTAGGGAATTCTACTTGGTGCCATTCGATTTTTCTCGGCGAGCTGCTTCTAGACATGGTCTTA
Source organism: Lithodes maja (assembly GCA_037953745.1). NCBI lineage: Eukaryota > Metazoa > Arthropoda > Malacostraca > Decapoda > Lithodidae > Lithodes > Lithodes maja. The sequence continues at coordinate 47,809 of JBAKBP010008635.1, read as the reverse complement.
GATTTTATTTTCGCCCAGCCATTCGCCCAGAATCGAAAATATGTTTCTCAAAAACCTTGGGTTCCGTTTTTTGGACATTAAAAGTCCTCTGTAGCCCAAAATATAAGTCCTAGGGAATTCTACTTGGTGCCATTCGATTTTTCTCGGCGAGCTGCTTCTAGACATGGTCTTAGATTTTATTTTCGCCCAGCCATTCGCCCAGAATCGAAAATATGTTTCTCAAAAACCTTGGGTTCCGTTTTTTGGACTTTAAAAGTCCTCTGTAGCCCAAAATATAAGTCCTAGGGAATTCTACTTGGTGCCATTCGATTTTTCTCGGCGAGCTGCTTCTAGACATGGTCTTAGATTTTATTTTCGCCCAGCCATTCGCCCAGAATCGAAAATGTGTTTCTCAAAAACCTTGGGTTCCGTTTTTTGGACTTTAAAAGTCCTCTGTAGCCCAAAATATAAGTCCTAGGGAATTCTACTTGGTGCCATTCGATTTTTCTCGGCGAGCTGCTTCTAGACATGGTCTTAGATTTTATTTTCGCCCAGCCATTCGCCCAGAATCGAAAATATGTTTCTGAAAAACCTTGGGTTCCGTTTTTTGGACTTTAAAAGTCCTCTGTAGCCCAAAATATAAGTCCTAGGGAATTCTACTTGGTGCCATTCGATTTTTCTCGGCGAGCTGCTTCTAGACATGGTCTTAGATTTTATTTTCGCCCAGCCATTCGCCCAGAATCGAAAATATGTTTCTCAAAAACCTTGGGTTCCGTTTTTTGGACTTTAAAAGTCCTCTGTAGCCCAAACTATAAGTCCTAGGGAATTCTACTAGGTGCCATTCGATTTTTCTCGGCGAGCTGTTTCTAGACATGGTCTTAGATTTTATTTTCACCCAGCCATTCGCCCAGAATCGAAAATATGTTTCTCAAAAACCTTGGGTTCCGTTTTTTGGACATTAAAAGTCCTCTGTAGCCCAAACTATAAGTCCTAGGGAATTCTACTTGGTGCCATTCGATTTTTCTCGGCGAGCTGCTTCTAGACGTGGTCTTAGATTTTATTTTCGCCCAGCCATTCGCCCAGAATCGAAAATATGTTTCTCAAAAACCTTGGGTTCCGTTTTTTGGACTTTAAAAGTCCTCTGTAGCCCAAAATATAAGTCCTAGGGAATTCTACTTGGTGCCATTCGATTTTCCTCGGCGAGCTGCTTCTAGACATGGTCTTAGATTTTATTTTCGCCCAGCCATTCGCCCAGAATCGAAAATATTTTCCTCAAAAACCTTGGGTTCCGTTTTTTGGACTTTAAAAGTCCTCTGTAGCCCAAACTATAAGTCCTAGGGAATTCTACTTGGAGCCATTCGAATTTTCTCGGCGAGCTGCTTCTAGACATGGTCTTAGATTTTATTTTCGCCCAGCCATTCGCCCAGAATCGAAAATATGTTTCTCAAAAACCTTGGGTTCCGTTTTTTGGACCTTAAAAGTCCTCTGTAGCCCAAACTATAAGTCCTAGGGAATTCTACTTGGTGCCATTCGATTTTTCTCGGCGAGCTGCTTCTAGACATGGTCTTAGATTTTATTTTCGCCCAGCCATTCGCCCAGAATCGAAAATATGTTTCTCAACAACGTTGGGTTCCGTTTTTTGGACTTTAAAAGTCCTCTGTAGCCCAAAATATAAGTCCTAGGGAATTCTACTTGGTGCCATTCGATTTTTCTCGGCGAGCTGCTTCTAGACATGGTCTTAGATTTTATTTTCGCCCAGCCATTCGCCCAGAATCGAAAATATGTTTCTCAAAAACCTTGGGTTCCGTTTTTTGGACTTTAAAAGTCCTCTGTAGCCCAAAATATAAGTCCTAGGGAATTCTACTTGGTGCCATTCGATTTTTCTCGGCGAGCTGCTTCTAGACATGGTCTTAGATCTTATTTTCGCCCAGCCATTCGCCCAGAATCGAAAATATGTTTCTCAAAAACCTTGGGTTCTGTTTTTTGGACTTTAAAAGTCCTCTGTAGCCCAAAATATAAGTCCTAGGGAATTCTACTTGGTGCCATTCGATTTTTCTCGGCGAGCTGCTTCTAGACATGGTCTTAGATTGTATTTTCGCCCAGCCATTCGCCCAGAATCGAAAATATGTTTCTCAAAAACCTTGGGTTCCATTTTCTGGACTTTAAAAGTCCTCTGTAGCCCAAAATATAAGTCCTAGGGAATTCAACTTGGTGCCAGTCGATTTTTCTCGGCGAGCTGCTTCTAGACATGGTCTTAGATTTTATTTTCGCCCAGCCATTCGCCCAGAATCGAAAATATGTTTCTCAAAAACCTTGGGTTCCGTTTTTTGGACTTTAAAAGTCCTCTGTAGCCCAAAATATAAGTCCTAGGGAATTCTACTTGGTGCCATTCGATTTTTCTCGGCGAGCTGCTTCTAGACATGGTCTTAGATTTTATTTTCGCCCAGCCATTCGCCCAGAATCGAAAATATGTTTCTCAAAAACCTTGGGTTCCGTTTTTTGGACTTTAAAAGTCCTCTGTAGCCCAAAATATAAGTCCTAGGGAATTCTACTTGGTGCCATTCGATTTTTCTCGGCGAGCTGCTTCTAGACATGGTCTTAGATTTTATTTTCGCCCAGCCATTCGCCCAGAATCGAAAATATGTTTCTCAAAAACCTTGGGTTCCGTTTTTTGGACTTTAAAAGTCCTCTGTAGCCCAAAATATAAGTCCTAGGGAATTCTACTTGGTGCCATTCGATTTTTCTCGGCGAGCTGCTTCTAGACATGGTCTTAGATTTTATTTTCGCCCAGCCATTCGCCCAGAATCGAAAATATGTTTCTCAAAAACCTTGGGTTCCGTTTTTTGGACTTTAAAAGTCCTCTGTAGCCCAAAATATAAGTCCTAGGGAATTCTACTTGGTGCCATTCGATTTTTCTCGGCGAGCTGCTTCTAGACATGGTCTTAGATTTTATTTTCGCCCAGCCATTCGCCCAGAATCGAAAATATGTTTCTCAAAAACCTTGGGTTCCGTTTTTTGGACTTTAAAAGTCCTCTGTAGCCCAAAATATAAGTCCTAGGGAATTCTACTTGGTGCCATTCGATTTTTCTCGGCGAGCTGCTTCTAGACATGGTCTTAGATTTTATTTTCGCCCAGCCATTCGCCCAGAATCGAAAATATGTTTCTCAAAAACCTTGGGTTCCGTTTTTTGGACTTTAAAAGTCCTCTGTAGCCCAAAATATAAGTCCTAGGGAATTCTACTTGGTGCCATTCGATTTTTCTCGGCGAGCTGCTTCTAGACATGGTCTTAGATTTTATTTTCGCCCAGCCATTCGCCCAGAATCGAAAATATGTTTCTCAAAAACCTTGGGTTCCGTTTTTTGGACTTTAAAAGTCCTCTGTAGCCCAAAATATAAGTCCTAGGGAATTCTACTTGGTGCCATTCGATTTTTCTCGGCGAGCTGCTTCTAGACATGGTCTTAGATTTTATTTTCGCCCAGCCATTCGCCCAGAATCGAAAATATGTTTCTCAAAAACCTTGTGTTCCGTTTTTTGGACTTTAAAAGTCCTCTGTAGCCCAAAATATAAGTCCTAGGGAATTCTACTTGGTGCCATTCGATTTTTCTCGGCGAGCTGCTTCTAGACATGGTCTTAGATTTTATTTTCGCCCAGCCATTCGCCCAGAATCGAAAATATGTTTCTCAAAAACCTTGGGTTCCGTTTTTTGGACTTTAAAAGTCCTCTGTAGCCCAAAATATAAGTCCTAGGGAATTCTACTTGGTGCCATTCGATTTTTCTCGGCGAGCTGCTTCTAGACATGGTCTTAGATTTTATTTTCGCCCAGCCATTCGCCCAGAATCGAAAATATGTTTCTCAAAAACCTTGGGTTCCGTTTTTTGGACTTTAAAAGTCCTCTGTAGCCCAAAATATAAGTCCTAGGGAATTCTACTTGGTGCCATTCGATTTTTCTCGGCGAGCTGCTTCTAGACATGGTCTTAGATTTTATTTTCGCCCAGCCATTCGCCCAGAATCGAAAATATGTTTCTCAAAAACCTTGGGTTCCGTTTTTTGGACTTTAAAAGTCCTCTGTAGCCCAAAATATAAGTCCTAGGGAATTCTACTTGGTGCCATTCGATTTTTCTCGGCGAGCTGCTTCTAGACATGGTCTTAGATTTTATTTTCGCCCAGCCATTCGCCCAGAATCGAAAATATGTTTCTCAAAAACCTTGGGTTCCGTTTTTTGGACTTTAAAAGTCCTCTGTAGCCCAAAATATAAGTCCTAGGGAATTCTACTTGGTGCCATTCGATTTTTCTCGGCGAGCTGCTTCTAGACATGGTCTTAGATTTTATTTTCGCCCAGCCATTCGCCCAGAATCGAAAATATTTTCCTCAAAAACCTTGGGTTCCGTTGTTTGGACTTTAAAAGTCCTCTGTAGCCCAAACTATAAGTCCTAGGGAATTCTACTTGGTGCCATTCGATTTTTCTCGGCGAGCTGCTTCTAGACATGGTCTTAGATTTTTTTTTCGCCCAGCCATTCGCCCAGAATCGAAAATATGTTTCTCAAAAACCTTGGGTTCCGTTTTTTGGACTTTAAAAGTCCTCTGTAGCCCAAAATATAAGTCCTAGGGAATTCTACTTGGTGCCATTCGATTTTTCTCGGCGAGCTGCTTCTAGACATGGTCTTAGATTTTATTTTCGCCCAGCCATTCGCCCAGAATCGAAAATATGTTTCTCAAAAACCTTGGGTTCCGTTTTTTGGACTTTAAAAGTTCTCTGTAGCGCAAAATATAAGTCCTAGGGAATTCTACTTGGTGCCATTCGATTTTTCTCGGCGAGCTGCTTCTAGACATCGTCTTAGATTTTATATTCGCCCAGCCATTCGCCCAGAATCGAAAATATGTTTCTCAAAAACCTTGGGTTCCGTTGTTTGGACTTTAAAAGTCCTCTGTAGCCCAAACTATAAGTCCTAGGGAATTCTACTTGGTGCCATTCGATTTTCCTCGGCGAGCTGCTTCTAGACATGGTCTTAGATTTTATTTTCGCCCAGCCATTCGCCCAGAATCGAAAATATTTTCCTCAAAAACCTTGGGTTCCGTTTTTTGGACTTTAAAAGTCCTCTGTAGCCCAAACTATAAGTCCTAGGGAATTCTACTTGGTGCCATTCGATTTTTCTCGGCGAGCTGCTTCTAGACATGGTCTTAGATTTTATTTTCGCCCAGCCATTCGCCCAGAATCGAAAATATGTTTCTCAAAAACCTTGGGTTCCGTTGTTTGGACTTTAAAAGTCCTCTGTAGGCCAAACTATAAGTCCTAGGGAATTCTACTTGGTGCCATTCGATTTTTCTCGGCGAGCTGCTTCTAGACATGGTCTTAGATTTTTTTTTTTCGCTCAGCCATTCGCCCAGAATCGAAAATATGTTTCTCAAAAACCTTGGGTTCCGTTTTTTGGACTTTAAAAGTCCTCTGTAGCCCAAAATATAAGTCCTAGGGAATTCTACTTGGTGCCATTCGATTTTTCTCGGCGAGCTGCTTCTAGACATGGTCTTAGATTTTATTTTCGCCCAGCCATTCGCCCAGAATCGAAAATATTTTCCTCAAAAACCTTGGGTTCCGTTGTTTGGACTTTAAAAGTCCTCTGTAGCCCAAACTATAAGTCCTAGGGAATTCTACTTGGTGCCATTCGATTTTTCTCGGCGAGCTGCTTCTAGACATGGTCTTAGATTTTTTTTTTCGCCCAGCCATTCGCCCAGAATCGAAAATATGTTTCTCAAAAACCTTGGGTTCCGTTTTTTGGACTTTAAAAGTCCTCTGTAGCCCAAAATATAAGTCCTAGGGAATTCTACTTGGTGCCATTCGATTTTTCTCGGCGAGCTGCTTCTAGACATGGTCTTAGATTTTATTTTCGCCCAGCCATTCGCCCAGAATCGAAACTATGTTTCTCAAAAACCTTGGGTTCCGTTTTTTGGACTTTAAAAGTCCTCTGTAGCCCAAAATATAAGTCCTAGGGAATTCTACTTGGTGCCATTCGATTTTTCTCGGCGAGCTGCTTCTAGACATGGTCTTAGATTTTATTTTCGCCCAGCCATTCGCCCAGAATCGAAAATATGTTTCTCAAAAACCTTGGGTTCCGTTTTTTGGACTTTAAAAGTCCTCTGTAGCCCAAAATATAAGTCCTAGGGAATTCTACTTGGTGCCATTCGATTTTTCTCGGCGAGCTGCTTCTAGACATGGTCTTAGATTTTATATTCGCCCAGCCATTCGCCCAGAATCGAAAATATCTTTCTCAAAAACCTTGGGTTCCGTTTTTTGGACTTTAAAAGTCCTCTGTAGCCCAAAATATAAGTCCTAGGGAATTCTACTTGGTGCCATTCGATTTTTCTCGGCGAGCTGCTTCTAGACATGGTCTTAGATTTTATTTTCGCCCAGCCATTCGCCCAGAATCGAAAATATGTTTCTCAAAAACCTTGGGTTCCGTTTTTTGGACATAAAAAGTCCTCTGTAGCCCAAACTATAAGTCCTAGGGAATTCTACTTGGTGCCATTCGATTTTTCTCGGCGAGCTGCTTCTAGACATGGTCTTAGATTTTATTTTCGCCCAGCCATTCGCCCAGAATCGAAAATATGTTTCTCAAAAACCTTGGGTTCCGTTTTTTGGACTTTAAAAGTCCTCTGTAGCCCAAAATATAAGTCCTAGGGAATTCTACTTGGTGCCATTCGATTTTTCTCGGCGAGCTGCTTCTAGACATGGTCTTAGATTTTATTTTCGCCCAGCCATTCGCCCAGAATCGAAAATATGTTTCTCAAAAACCTTGGGTTCCGTTTTTTGGACATTAAAAGTCCTCTGTAGCCCAAACTATAAGTCCTAGGGAATTCTACTTGGTGCCATTCGATTTTTCTCGGCGAGCTGCTTCTAGACATGGTCTTAGATTTTATTTTCGCCCAGCCATTCGCCCAGAATCGAAAATATGTTTCTCAAAAACCTTGGGTTCCGTTTTTTTGGACATTAAAAGTCCTCTGTAGCCCAAACTATAAGTCCTAGGGAATTCTACTTGGTGCCATTCGATTTTTCTCGGCGAGCTGCTTCTAGACATGGTCTTAGATTTTATTTTCGCCCAGCCATTCGCCCAGAATCGAAAATATGTTTCTCAAAAACCTTGGGTTCCGTTTTTTGGACTTTAAAAGTCCTCTGTAGCCCAAACTATAAGTCCTAGGGAATTCTACTTGGTGCCATTCGATTTTTCTCGGCGAGCTGCTTCTAGACATGGTCTTAGATTTTATTTTCGCCCAGCCATTCGCCCAGAATCGAAAATATGTTTCTCAAAAACCTTGGGTTCCGTTTTTTGGACTTTAAAAGTCCTCTGTAGCCCAAAATATAAGTCCTAGGGAATTCTACTTGGTGCCATTCGATTTTTCTCGGCGAGCTGCTTCTAGACATGGTCTTAGATTTTATTTTCGCCCAGCCATTCGCCCAGAATCGAAAATATGTTTCTCAAAAACCTTGGGTTCCGTTTTTTGGACTTTAAAAGTCCTCTGTAGCCCAAAATATAAGTCCTAGGGAATTCTACTTGGTGCCATTCGATTTTTCTCGGCGAGCTGCTTCTAGACATGGTCTTAGATTTTATTTTCGCCCAGCCATTCGCCCAGAATCGAAAATATGTTTCTCAAAAACCTTGGGTTCCGTTTTTTGGACTTTAAAAGTCCTCTGTAGCCCAAAATATAAGTCCTAGGGAATTCTACTTGGTGCCATTCGATTTTTCTCGGCGAGCTGCTTCTAGACATGGTCTTAGATTTTATTTTCGCCCAGCCATTCGCCCAGAATCGAAAATATTTTCCTCAAAAACCTTGGGTTCCGTTGTTTGGACTTTAAAAGTCCTCTGTAGCCCAAACTATAAGTCCTAGGGAATTCTACTTGGTGCCATTCGATTTTTCTCGGCGAGCTGCTTCTAGACATGGTCTTAGATTTTATTTTCGCCCAGCCATTCGCCCAGAATCGAAAATATGTTTCTCAAAAACCTTGGGTTCCGTTTTTTGGACTTTAAAAGTCCTCTGTAGCCCAAAATATAAGTCCTAGGGAATTCTACTTGGTGCCATTCGATTTTTCTCGGCGAGCTGCTTCTAGACATGGTCTTAGATTTTATTTTCGCCCAGCCATTCGCCCAGAATCGAAAATATGTTTCTCAAAAACCTTGGGTTCCGTTTTTTGGACTTTAAAAGTTCTCTGTAGCGCAAAATATAAGTCCTAGGGAATTCTACTTGGTGCCATTCGATTTTTCTCGGCGAGCTGCTTCTAGACATCGTCTTAGATTTTATATTCGCCCAGCCATTCGCCCAGAATCGAAAATATGTTTCTCAAAAACCTTGGGTTCCGTTTTTTGGACATTAAAAGTCCTCTGTAGCCCAAACTATAAGTCCTAGGGAATTCTACTTGGTGCCATTCGATTTTTCTCGGCGAGCTGCTTCTAGACATGGTCTTAGATTTTATTTTCGCCCAGCCATTCGCCCAGAATCGAAAATATGTTTCTCAAAAACCTTGGGTTCCGTTTTTTGGACTTTAAAAGTCCTCTGTAGCCCAAAATATAAGTCCTAGGGAATTCTACTTGGTGCCATTCGATTTTTCTCGGCGAGCTGCTTCTAGACATGGTCTTAGATTTTATTTTCGCCCAGCCATTCGCCCAGAATCGAAAATATGTTTCTCAAAAACCTTGGGTTCCGTTTTTTGGACTTTAAAAGTCCTCTGTAGCCCAAAATATAAGTCCTAGGGAATTCTACTTGGTGCCATTCGATTTTTCTCGGCGAGCTGCTTCTAGACATGGTCTTAGATTTTATTTTCGCCCAGACATTCGCCCAGAATCGAAAATATGTTTCTCAAAAACCTTGGGTTCCGTTTTTTGGACTTTAAAAGTCCTCTGTAGCCCAAAATATAAGTCCTAGGGAATTCTACTTGGTGCCATTCGATTTTTCTCGGCGAGCTGCTTCTAGACATGGTCTTAGATTTTATTTTCGCCCAGCCATTCGCCCAGAATCGAAAATATGTTTCTCAAAAACCTTGGGTTCCGTTTTTTGGACTTTAAAAGTCCTCTGTAGCCCAAAATATAAGTCCTAGGGAATTCTACTTGGTGCCATTCGATTTTTCTCGGCGAGCTGCTTCTAGACATGGTCTTAGATTTTATTTTCGCCCAGCCATTCGCCCAGAATCGAAAATATGTTTCTCAAAAACCTTGGGTTCCGTTTTTTGGACTTTAAAAGTCCTCTGTAGCCCAAAATATAAGTCCTAGGGAATTCTACTTGGTGCCATTCGATTTTTCTCGGCGAGCTGCTTCTAGACATGGTCTTAGATTTTATTTTCGCCCAGCCATTCGCCCAGAATCGAAAATATGTTTCTCAAAAACCTTGGGTTCCGTTTTTTGGACTTTAAAAGTCCTCTGTAGCCCAAAATATAAGTCCTAGGGAATTCTACTTGGTGCCATTCGATTTTTCTCGGCGAGCTGCTTCTAGACATGGTCTTAGATTTTATTTTCGCCCAGCCATTCGCCCAGAATCGAAAATATGTTTCTCAAAAACCTTGGGTTCCGTTTTTTGGACTTTAAAAGTCCTCTGTAGCCCAAAATATAAGTCCTAGGGAATTCTACTTGGTGCCATTCGATTTTTCTCGGCGAGCTGCTTCTAGACATGGTCTTAGATTTTATTTTCGCCCAGCCATTCGCCCAGAATCGAAAATATGTTTCTCAAAAACCTTGGGTTCCGTTTTTTGGACTTTAAAAGTCCTCTGTAGCCCAAAATATAAGTCCTAGGGAATTCTACTTGGTGCCATTCGATTTTTCTCGGCGAGCTGCTTCTAGACATGGTCTTAGATTTTATTTTCGCCCAGCCATTCGCCCAGAATCGAAAATATGTTTCTCAAAAACCTTGGGTTCCGTTTTTTGGACTTTAAAAGTCCTCTGTAGCCCAAAATATAAGTCCTAGGGAATTCTACTTGGTGCCATTCGATTTTTCTCGGCGAGCTGCTTCTAGACATGGTCTTAGATTTTATTTTCGCCCAGCCATTCGCCCAGAATCGAAAATATGTTTCTCAAAAACCTTGGGTTCCGTTTTTTGGACTTTAAAAGTCCTCTGTAGCCCAAAATATAAGTCCTAGGGAATTCTACTTGGTGCCATTCGATTTTTCTCGGCGAGCTGCTTCTAGACATGGTCTTAGATTTTATTTTCGCCCAGCCATTCGCCCAGAATCGAAAATATGTTTCTCAAAAACCTTGGGTTCCGTTTTTTGGACTTTAAAAGTCCTCTGTAGCCCAAAATATAAGTCCTAGGGAATTCTACTTGGTGCCATTCGATTTTTCTCGGCGAGCTGCTTCTAGACATGGTCTTAGATTTTATTTTCGCCCAGCCATTCGCCCAGAATCGAAAATATGTTTCTCAAAAACCTTGGGTTCCGTTTTTTGGACTTTAAAAGTCCTCTGTAGCCCAAAATATAAGTCCTAGGGAATTCTACTTGGTGCCATTCGATTTTTCTCGGCGAGCTGCTTCTAGACATGGTCTTAGATTTTATTTTCGCCCAGCCATTCGCCCAGAATCGAAAATATGTTTCTCAAAAACCTTGGGTTCCGTTTTTTGGACTTTAAAAGTCCTCTGTAGCCCAAAATATAAGTCCTAGGGAATTCTACTTGGTGCCATTCGATTTTTCTCGGCGAGCTGCTTCTAGACATGGTCTTAGATTTTATTTTCGCCCAGCCATTCGCCCAGAATCGAAAATATGTTTCTCAAAAACCTTGGGTTCCGTTTTTTGGACTTTAAAAGTCCTCTGTAGCCCAAAATATAAGTCCTAGGGAATTCTACTTGGTGCCATTCGATTTTTCTCGGCGAGCTGCTTCTAGACATGGTCTTAGATTTTATTTTCGCCCAGCCATTCGCCCAGAATCGAAAATATGTTTCTCAAAAACCTTGGGTTCCGTTTTTTGGACTTTAAAAGTCCTCTGTAGCCCAAAATATAAGTCCTAGGGAATTCTACTTGGTGCCATTCGATTTTTCTCGGCGAGCTGCTTCTAGACATGGTCTTAGATTTTATTTTCGCCCAGCCATTCGCCCAGAATCGAAAATATGTTTCTCAAAAACCTTGGGTTCCGTTTTTTGGACTTTAAAAGTCCTCTGTAGCCCAAAATATAAGTCCTAGGGAATTCTACTTGGTGCCATTCGATTTTTCTCGGCGAGCTGCTTCTAGACATGGTCTTAGATTTTATTTTCGCCCAGCCATTCGCCCAGAATCGAAAATATGTTTCTCAAAAACCTTGGGTTCCGTTTTTTGGACTTTAAAAGTCCTCTGTAGCCCAAAATATAAGTCCTAGGGAATTCTACTTGGTGCCATTCGATTTTTCTCGGCGAGCTGCTTCTAGACATGGTCTTAGATTTTATTTTCGCCCAGCCATTCGCCCAGAATCGAAAATATGTTTCTCAAAAACCTTGGGTTCCGTTTTTTGGACTTTAAAAGTCCTCTGTAGCCCAAAATATAAGTCCTAGGGAATTCTACTTGGTGCCATTCGATTTTTCTCGGCGAGCTGCTTCTAGACATGGTCTTAGATTTTATTTTCGCCCAGCCATTCGCCCAGAATCGAAAATATGTTTCTCAAAAACCTTGGGTTCCGTTTTTTGGACTTTAAAAGTCCTCTGTAGCCCAAAATATAAGTCCTAGGGAATTCTACTTGGTGCCATTCGATTTTTCTCGGCGAGCTGCTTCTAGACATGGTCTTAGATTTTATTTTCGCCCAGCCATTCGCCCAGAATCGAAAATATGTTTCTCAAAAACCTTGGGTTCCGTTTTTTGGACTTTAAAAGTCCTCTGTAGCCCAAAATATAAGTCCTAGGGAATTCTACTTGGTGCCATTCGATTTTTCTCGGCGAGCTGCTTCTAGACATGGTCTTAGATTTTATTTTCGCCCAGCCATTCGCCCAGAATCGAAAATATGTTTCTCAAAAACCTTGGGTTCCGTTTTTTGGACTTTAAAAGTCCTCTGTAGCCCAAAATATAAGTCCTAGGGAATTCTACTTGGTGCCATTCGATTTTTCTCGGCGAGCTGCTTCTAGACATGGTCTTAGATTTTATTTTCGCCCAGCCATTCGCCCAGAATCGAAAATATGTTTCTCAAAAACCTTGGGTTCCGTTTTTTGGACTTTAAAAGTCCTCTGTAGCCCAAAATATAAGTCCTAGGGAATTCTACTTGGTGCCATTCGATTTTTCTCGGCGAGCTGCTTCTAGACATGGTCTTAGATTTTATTTTCGCCCAGCCATTCGCCCAGAATCGAAAATATGTTTCTCAAAAACCTTGGGTTCCGTTTTTTGGACTTTAAAAGTCCTCTGTAGCCCAAAATATAAGTCCTAGGGAATTCTACTTGGTGCCATTCGATTTTTCTCGGCGAGCTGCTTCTAGACATGGTCTTAGATTTTATTTTCGCCCAGCCATTCGCCTAGAATCGAAAATATGTTTCTCAAAAACCTTGGGTTCCGTTTTTTGGACATTAAAAGTCCTCTGTAGCCCAAACTATAAGTCCTAGGGAATTCTACTTGGTGCCATTCGATTTTTCTCGGCGAGCTGTTTCTAGACATGGTCTTAGATTTTATTTTCGCCCAGCCATTCGCCCAGAATCGAAAATATGTTTCTCAAAAACCTTGGGTTCCGTTTTTTGGACATTAAAAGTCCTCTGTAGCCCAAACTATAAGTCCTAGGGAATTCTACTTGGTGCCATTCGATTTTTCTCGGCGAGCTGCTTCTAGACATGGTCTTAGATTTTATTTTCGCCCAGCCATTCGCCCAGAATCGAAAATATGTTTCTCAAAAACCTTGGGTTCCGTTTTTTGGACTTTAAAAGTCCTCTGTAGCCCAAAATATAAGTCCTAGGGAATTCTACTTGGTGCCATTCGATTTTTCTCGGCGAGCTGCTTCTAGACATGGTCTTAGATTTTATTTTCGCCCAGCCATTCGCCCAGAATCGAAAATATGTTTCTCAAAAACCTTGGGTTCCGTTTTTTGGACTTTAAAAGTCCTCTGTAGCCCAAAATATAAGTCCTAGGGAATTCTACTTGGTGCCATTCGATTTTTCTCGGCGAGCTGCTTCTAGACATGGTCTTAGATTTTATTTTCGCCCAGCCATTCGCCCAGAATCGAAAATATGTTTCTCAAAAACCTTGGGTTCCGTTTTTTGGACTTTAAAAGTCCTCTGTAGCCCAAAATATAAGTCCTAGGGAATTCTACTTGGTGCCATTCGATTTTTCTCGGCGAGCTGCTTCTAGACATGGTCTTAGATTTTATTTTCGCCCAGCCATTCGCCCAGAATCGAAAATATGTTTCTCAAAAACCTTGGGTTCCGTTTTTTGGACTTTAAAAGTCCTCTGTAGCCCAAAATATAAGTCCTAGGGAATTCTACTTGGTGCCATTCGATTTTTCTCGGCGAGCTGCTTCTAGACATGGTCTTAGATTTTATTTTCGCCCAGCCATTCGCCCAGAATCGAAAATATGTTTCTCAAAAACCTTGGGTTCCGTTTTTTGGACTTTAAATGTCCTCTGTAGCCCAAAATATAAGTCCTAGGGAATTCTACTTGGTGCCATTCGATTTTTCTCGGCGAGCTGCTTCTAGACATGGTCTTAGATTTTATTTTCGCCCAGCCATTCGCCCAGAATCGAAAATATGTTTCTCAAAAACCTTGGGTTCCGTTTTTTGGAATTTAAAAGTCCTCTGTAGCCCAAAATATAAGTCCTAGGGAATTCTACTTGGTGCCATTCGATTTTTCTCGGCGAGCTGCTTCTAGACATGGTCTTAGATTTTATTTTCGCCCAGCCATTCGCCCAGAATCGAAAATATGTTTCTCAAAAACCTTGGGTTCCGTTTTTTGGACTTTAAAAGTCCTCTGTAGCCCAAACTATAAGTCCTAGGGAATTCAATTTGGTGCCATTCGATTTTTCTCAGCGAGCTGCTTCTAGACATGGTCTTAGATTTTATTTTCGCCCAGCCATTCGCCCAGAATCGAAAATATGTTTCTCAAAAACCTTGGGTTCCGTTTGTTGGACTTTGAAAGTCCTCTGTAGCCCAAAATATAAGTCCTAGGGAATTCTACTTGGTGCCATTCGATTTTTCTCGGCGAGCTGCTTCTAGACATGGTCTTAGATTTTATTTTCGCCCAGCCATTCGCCCAGAATCGAAAATATGTTTCTCAAAAACCTTGGGTTCCGTTTTTTGGACTTTAAAAGTCCTCTGTAGCCCAAAATATAAGTTCTAGGGAATTCTACTTGCTGCCATTCGATTTTTCTCGGCGAGCTGCTTCTAGACATGGTCTTAGATTTTATTTTCGCCCAGCCATTCGCACAGAATCGAAAATATGTTTCTCAAAAACCTTGGGTTCCGTTTTGTGGACATTAAAAGTCCTCTGTAGCCCAAACTATAAGTCCTAGGGAATTCTACTTGGTGCCATTCGATTTTTCTCGGCGAGCTGCTTCTAGACATGGTCTTAGATTTTATTTTCGCCCAGCCATTCGCCCAGAATCGAATATATGTTTCTCAAAAACCGTGGGTTCCGTTTTTTGGACTTTAAAAGTCCTCTGTAGCCCAAAATATAAGTCCTAGGGAATTCTACTTGGTGCCATTCGATTTTTCTCGGCGAGCTGCTTCTAGACATGGTCTTAGATTTTATTTTCGCCCAGCCATTCGCCCAGAATCGAAAATATGTTTCTCAAAAACCTTGGGTTCCGTTTTTTGGACTTTAAAAGTCCTCTGTAGCCCAAAATATAAGTCCTAGGGAATTCTACTTGGTGCCATTCGATTTTTCTCGGCGAGCTGCTTCTAGACATGGTCTTAGATTTTATTTTCGCCCAGCCATTCGCCCAGAATCGAAAATATGTTTCTCAAAAACCTTGGGTTCCGTTTTTTGGACTTTAAAAGTCCTCTGTAGCCCAAAATATAAGTCCTAGGGAATTCTACTTGGTGCCATTCGATTTTTCTCGGCGAGCTGCTTCTAGACATGGTCTTAGATTTTATTTTCGCCCAGCCATTCGCCCAGAATCGAAAATATGTTTCTCAAAACCCTTGGGTTCCGTTTTTTGGACTTTAAAAGTCCTCTGTTGCCCAAAATATAAGTCCTAGGGAATTCTACTTGGTGCCATTCGATTTTTCTCGGCGAGCTGCTTCTAGACATGGTCTTAGATTTTATTTTCGCCCAGCCATTCGCCCAGAATCGAAAATATGTTTCTCAAAAACCTTGGGTTCCGTTTTTTGGACTTTAAAAGTCCTCTGTAGCCCAAAATATAAGTCCTAGGGAATTCTACTTGGTGCCATTCGATTTTTCTCGGCGAGCTGCTTCTAGACATGGTCTTATATTTTATTTTCGCCCAGCCATTCGCCCAGAATCGAAAATATGTTTCTCAAAACCCTTGGGTTCCGTTTTTTGGACTTTAAAAGTCCTCTGTTGCCCAAACTATAAGTCCTAGGGAATTATATTTGGTGCCATTCGATTTTTCTCAGCGAGCTGCTTCTAGACATGGTCTTAGATTTTATTTTCGCCCAGCCATTCGCCCAGAATCGAAAATATGTTTCTCAAAAACCTTGGGTTCCGTTTTTTGGACTTTAAAAGTCCTCTGTAGCCCAAAATATAAGTCCTAGGGAATTCTACTTGGTGCCATTCGATTTTTCTCGGCGAGCTGCTTCTAGACATGGTCTTAGATTTTATTTTCGCCCAGCCATTCGCCCAGAATCGAAAATATGTTTCTCAAAAACCTTGGGTTCCGTTTTTTGGACTTTAAAAGTCCTCTGTAGCCCAAAATATAAGTCCTAGGGAATTCTACTTGGTGCCATTCGATTTTTCTCGGCGAGCTGCTTCTAGACATGGTCTTACATTTTATTTTCGCCCAGCCATTCGCCCAGAATCGAAAATATGTTTCTCAAAAACCTTGGGTTCCGTTTTTTGGACTTTAAAAGTCCTCTGTAGCCCAAAATATAAGTCCTAGGGAATTCTACTTGGTGCCATTCGATTTTTCTCGGCGAGCTGCTTCTAGACATGGTCTTAGATTTTATTTTCGCCCAGCCATTCGCCCAGAATCGAAAATATGTTTCTCAAAAACCTTGGGTTCCGTTTTTTGGACTTTAAAAGTCCTCTGTAGCCCAAAATATAAGTCCTAGGGAATTCTACTTGGTGCCATTCGATTTTTCTCGGCGAGCTGCTTCTAGACATGGTCTTAGATTTTATTTTCGCCCTGCCATTCGCCCAGAATCGAAAATATGTTTCTCAAAAACCTTGGGTTCCGTTTTTTGGACTTTAAAAGTCCTCTGTAGCCCAAAATATAAGTCCTAGGGAATTCTACTTGGTGCCATTCGATTTTTCTCGGCGAGCTGCTTCTAGACATGGTCTTAGATTTTATTTTCGCCCAGCCATTCGCCCAGAATCGGTAAATATGTTTCTCAAAAACCTTGGGTTCCGTTTTTTGGACTTTAAAAGTCCTCTGTAGCCCAAAATATAAGTCCTAGGGAATTCTACTTGGTGCCATTCGATTTTTCTCGGCGAGCTGCTTCTAGACATGGTCTTAGATTTTATTTTCGCCCAGCCATTCGCCCAGAATCGAAAATATGTTTCTCAAAACCCTTGGGTTCCGTTTTTTGGACTTTAAAAGTCCTCTGTTGCCCAAAATATAAGTCCTAGGGAATTCTACTTGGTGCCATTCGATTTTTCTCGGCGAGCTGCTTCTAGACATGGTCTTAGATTTTATTTTCGCCCAGCCATTCGCCCAGAATCGAAAATATGTTTCTCAAAAACCTTGGGTTCCGTTTTTTGGACTTTAAAAGTCCTCTGTAGCCCAAAATATAAGTCCTAGGGAATTCTACTTGGTGCCATTCGATTTTTCTCGGCGAGCTGCTTCTAGACATGGTCTTAGATTTTATTTTCGCCCAGCCATTCGCCCAGAATCGAAAATATGTTTCTCAAAACCCTTGGGTTCCGTTTTTTGGACTTTAAAAGTCCTCTGTTGCCCAAACTATAAGTCCTAGGGAATTATATTTGGTGCCATTCGATTTTTCTCAGCGAGCTGCTTCTAGACATGGTCTTATATTTTATTTTCGCCCAGCCATTCGCCCAGAATCGAAAATATGTTTCTCAAAAACCTTGGGTTCCGTTTTTTGGACTTTAAAAGTCCTCTGTAGCCCAAAATATAAGTACTAGGGAATTCTACTTGGTGCCATTCGATTTTTCTCGGCGAGCTGCTTCTAGACATGGTCTTAGATTTTATTTTCGCCCAGCCATTCGCCCAGAATCGAAAATATGTTTCTCAAAAACCTTGGGTTCCGTTTTTTGGACTTTAAAAGTCCTCTGTAGCCCAAAATATAAGTCCTAGGGAATTCTACTTGGTGCCATTCGATTTTTCTCGGCGAGCTGCTTCTAGACATGGTCTTACATTTTATTTTCGCCCAGCCATTCGCCCAGAATCGAAAATATGTTTCTCAAAAACCTTGGGTTCCGTTTTTTGGACTTTAAAAGTCATCTGTAGCCCAAAATATAAGTCCTAGGGAATTCTACTTGGTGCCATTCGATTTTTCTCGGCGAGCTGCTTCTAGACATGGTCTTAGATTTTATTTTCGCCCAGCCATTCGCCCAGAATCGAAAATATGTTTCTCAAAAACCTTGGGTTCCGTTTTTTGGACTTTAAAAGTCCTCTGTAGCCCAAAATATAAGTCCTAGGGAATTCTACTTGGAGCCATTCGATTTTTCTCGGCGAGCTGCTTCTAGACATGGTCTTAGATTTTATTTTCGCCCTGCCATTCGCCCAGAATCGAAAATATGTTTCTCAAAAACCTTGGGTTCCGTTTTTTGGACTTTAAAAGTCCTCTGTAGCCCAAAATATAAGTCCTAGGGAATTCTACTTGGTGCCATTCGATTTTTCTCGGCGAGCTGCTTCTAGACATGGTCTTAGATTTTATTTTCGCCCAGCCATTCGCCCAGAATCGAAAATATGTTTCTCAAAAACCTTGGGTTCCGTTTTTTGGAATTTAAAAGTCCTCTGTAGCCCAAAATATAAGTCCTAGGGAATTCTACTTGGTGCCATTCGATTTTTCTCGGCGAGCTGCTTCTAGACATGGTCTTAGATTTTATTTTCGCCCAGCCATTCGCCCAGAATCGAAAATATGTTTCTCAAAAACCTTGGGTTCCGTTTTTTGGACTTTAAAAGTCCTCTGTAGCCCAAACTATAAGTCCTAGGGAATTCTATTTGGTGCCATTCGATTTTTCTCAGCGAGCTGCTTCTAGACATGGTCTTAGATTTTATTTTCGCCCAGCCATTCGCCCAGAATCGAAAATATGTTTCTCAAAAACCTTGGGTTCCGTTTTTTGGACTTTAAAAGTCCTCTGTAGCCCAAAATATAAGTCCTAGGGAATTCTACTTGGTGCCTTTCGATTTTTCTCGGCGAGCTGCTTCTAGACATGGTCTTAGATTTTATTTTTGCCCAGCCATTCGCCCAGAATCGAAAATATGTTTCTCAAAAACCTTGGGTTCCGTTTTTTGGACTTTAAAAGTCCTCTGTAGCCCAAACTATAAGTCCTAGGGAATTCTACTTGGTGCCATTCGATTTTTCTCGGCGAGCTGCTTCTAGACATGGTCTTAGATTGTATTTTCGCCCAGCCATTCGCCCAGAATCGAAAATATGTTTCTCAAAAACCTTGGGTTCCGTTTTTTGGACTTTAAAAGTCCTCTGTAGCCCAAAATATAAGTCCTAGGGAATTCTACTTGGTGCCATTCGATTTTTCTCGGCGTGCTGCTTCTAGACATGGTCTTAGATTTTATTTTCGCCCAGCCATTCGCCCAGAATCGAAAATATGTTTCTCAAAAACCTTTGGGTTCCGTTTTTTGGACATTAAAAGTCCTCTGTATCCCAAACTATAAGTCCTAGGGAATTCTACTTGGTGCCATTCGATTTTTCTCGGCGAGCTGCTTCTAGACATGGTCTTAGATTTTATTTTCGCCCAGCCATTCGCCCAGAATCGAAAATATGTTTCTCAAAAACCTTGGGTTCCGTTTTTTGGACTTTAAAAGTCCTCTGTAGCCCAAAATATAAGTCCTAGTGAATTCTACTTGGTGCCATTCGATTTTTCTCGGCGAGCTGCTTCTAGACATGGTCTTAGATTTTATTTTCGCCCAGCCATTCGCCTAGAATCGAAAATATGTTTCTCAAAAACCTTGGGTTCCGTTTTTTGGACATTAAAAGTCCTCTGTAGCCCAAACTATAAGTCCTAGGGAATTCTACTTGGTGCCATTCGATTTTTCTCGGCGAGCTGTTTCTAGACATGGTCTTAGATTTTATTTTCGCCCAGCCATTCGCCCAGAATCGAAAATATGTTTCTCAAAAACCTTGGGTTCCGTTTTTTGGATTTTAAAAGTCCTCTGTAGCCCAAAATATAAGTCCTAGGGAATTCTACTTGGTGCCATTCGATTTTTCTCGGCGAGCTGCTTCTAGACATGGTCTTAGATTTTATTTTCGCCCAGCCATTCGCCCAGAATCGAAAATATGTTTCTCAAAAACCTTGGGTTCCGTTTTTTGGACTTTAAAAGTCCTCTGTAGCCCAAAATATAAGTCCTAGGGAATTCTACTTGGTGCCATTCGATTTTTCTCGGCGAGCTGCTTCTAGACATGGTCTTAGATTTTATTTTCGCCCAGCCATTCGCCCAGAATCGAAAATATGTTTCTCAAAAACCTTGGGTTCCGTTTTTTGGACTTTAAAAGTCCTCTGTAGCCCAAAATATAAGTCCTAGGGAATTCTACTTGGTGCCATTCGATTTTTCTCGGCGAGCTGCTTCTAGACATGGTCTTAGATTTTATTTTCGCCCTGCCATTCGCCCAGAATCGAAAATATGTTTCTCAAAAACCTTGGGTTCCGTTTTTTGGACTTTAAAAGTCCTTTGTAGCCCAAAATATAAGTCCTAGGGAATTCTACTTGGTGCCATTCGATTTTTTTCGGCGAGCTGCTTCTAGACATGGTCTTAGATTTTATTTTCGCTCAGCCATTCGCCCAGAATCGAAAATATGTTTCTCAAAAACCTTGGGTTCCGTTTTTTGGACTTTAAAAGTCCTCTGTAGCCCAAAATATAAGTCCTAGGGAATTCTACTTGGTGCCATTCGATTGTTTTCGGCGAGCTGCTTCTAGACATGGTCTTAGATTTTATTTTCGCCCAGCCATTCGCCCAGAATCGAAAATATGTTTCTAAAAAACCTTGGGTTCCGTTTTTTGGACTTTAAAAGTCCTCTGTAGCCCAAAATATAAGTCCTAGGGAATTCTACTTGGTGCCATTCGATTTTTCTCGGCGAGCTGCTTCTAAACATGGTCTTAGATTTTATTTTCGCCCAGCCATTCGCCCAGAATCGAAAATATGTTTCTCAAAAACCTTGGGTTCCGTTTTTTGGACTTTAAAAGTCCTCTGTAGCCCAAACTATAAGTCCTAGGGAATTCTACTTGGTGCCATTCGATTTTTCTCGGCGAGCTGCTTCTAGACATGGTCTTAGATTTTATTTTCGCCCAGACATTCGCCCAGAATCGAAAATATGTTTCTCAAAAACCTTGGGTTCCATTTTTTGGACTTTAAAAGTCCTCTGTAGCCCAAACTATAAGTCCTAGGGAATTCTACTTGGTGCCATTCGATTTTTCTCGGCGAGCTGCTTCTAGACATGGTCTTAGATTTAATTTTCGCCAAGCCATTCGCCCAGAATCGAAAATATGTTTCTCAAAAACCTTGGGTTCCGTTTTTTGGACTTTAAAAGTCCTCTGTAGCCCAAAATATAAGTCCTAGGGAATTCTTCTTGGAGCCATTCGACTTTTCTCGGCGAGCTGCTTCTAGACATGGTCTTAGATTTTATTTTCGCCCAGCCATTCGCCCAGAATCGAAAATATGTTTCTCAAAAACCTTGGGTTCCGTTTTTTGGACATTAAAAGTCCTCTGTAGCCCAAACTATAAGTCCTAGGGAATTCTACTTGGTGCCATTCGATTTTTCTCGGCGAGCTGCATCTAGACATGGTCTTAGATTTTATTTTCGCCCAGCCATTCGCCCAGAATCGAAAATATGTTTCTCAAAAACCTTGGGTTCCGTTTTTTGGACTTTAAAAGTCCTCTGTAGCCCAAAATATAAGTCCTAGGGAATTCTACTTGGTGCCATTCGATTTTTCTCGGCGAGCTGCTTCTAGACATGGTCTTAGATTTTATTTTCGCCCAGCCATTCGCCCAGAATCGAAAATATGTTTCTCAAAAACCTTGGGTTCCGTTTTTTGGACTTTAAAAGTCCTCTGTAGCCCAAAATATAAGTCCTAGGGAATTCTACTTGGTGCCATTCGATTTTTCTCGGCGAGCTGCTTCTAGAGATGGTCTTAGATTTTATTTTCGCCCAGCCATTCGCCCAGAATCGAAAATATGTTTCTCAAAAACCTTGGGTTCCGTTTTTTGGACTTTAAAAGTCTTCTGTAGCCCAAAATATAAGTCCTAGGGAATTCTACTTGGTGCCATTCGATTTTTCTCGGCGAGCTGCTTCTAGACATGGTCTTAGATTTTATTTTCGCCCAGCCATTCGCCCAGAATCGAAAATATGTTTCTCAAAAACCTTGGGTTCCGTTTTTTGGACTTTAAAAGTCCTCTGTAGCCCAAAATATAAGTCCTAGGGAATTCTACTTGGTGCCATTCGATTTTTCTCGGCGAGCTGCTTCTAGACATGGTCTTAGATTTTATTTTCGCCCAGCCATTCGCCTAGAATCGAAAATATGTTTCTCAAAACCTTGGGTTCCGTTTTTTGGACATTAAAAGTCCTCTGTAGCCCAAACTATAAGTCCTAGGGAATTCTACTTGGTGCCATTCGATTTTTCTCGGCGAGCTGTTTCTAGACATGGTCTTAGATTTTATTTTCGCCCAGCCATTCGCCCAGAATCGAAAATATGTTTCTCAAAACCCCGGGGGGTCCGTTTTTTGGACATTAAAAGTCCTCTGTAGCCCAAACTATAAGTCCTAGGGAATTCTACTTGGTGCCATTCGATTTTTCTCGGCGAGCTGCTTCTAGACATGGTCTTAGATTTTATTTTCGCCCAGCCATTCGCCCAGAATCGAAAATATGTTTCTCAAAAACCTTGGGTTCCGTTTTTTGGACTTTAAAAGTCCTCTGTAGCCCAAAATATAAGTCCTAGGGAATTCTACTTGGTGCCATTCGATTTTTCTCGGCGAGCTGCTTCTAGACATGGTCTTAGATTTTATTTTCGCCCAGCCATTCGCCCAGAATCGAAAATATGTTTCTCAAAAACCTTGGGTTCCGTTTTTTGGACTTTAAAAGTCCTCTGTAGCCCAAAATATAAGTCCTAGGGAATTCTACTTGGTGCCATTCGATTTTTCTCGGCGAGCTGCTTCTAGACATGGTCTTAGATTTTATTTTCGCCCAGCCATTCGCCCAGAATCGAAAATATGTTTCTCAAAAACCTTGGGTTCCGTTTTTTGGACTTTAAAAGTCCTCTGTAGCCCAAAATATAAGTCCTAGGGAATTCTACTTGGTGCCATTCGATTTTTCTCGGCGAGCTGCTTCTAGACATGGTCTTAGATTTTATTTTCGCCCAGCCATTCGCCCAGAATCGAAAATATGTTTCTCAAAAACCTTGGGTTCCGTTTTTTGGACTTTAAAAGTCCTCTGTAGCCCAAAATATAAGTCCTAGGGAATTCTACTTGGTGCCATTCGATTTTTCTCGGCGAGCTGCTTCTAGACATGGTCTTAGATTTTATTTTCGCCCAGCCATTCGCCCAGAATCGAAAATATGTTTCTCAAAAACCTTGGGTTCCGTTTTTTGGACTTTAAAAGTCCTCTGTAGCCCAAAATATAAGTCCTAGGGAATTCTACTTGGTGCCATTCGATTTTTCTCGGCGAGCTGCTTCTAGACATGGTCTTAGATTTTATTTTCGCCCAGCCATTCGCCCAGAATCGAAAATATGTTTCTCAAAAACCTTGGGTTCCGTTTTTTGGACTTTAAAAGTCCTCTGTAGCCCAAAATATAAGTCCTAGGGAATTCTACTTGGTGCCATTCGATTTTTCTCGGCGAGCTGCTTCTAGACATGGTCTTAGATTTTATTTTCGCCCAGCCATTCGCCCAGAATCGAAAATATGTTTCTCAAAAACCTTGGGTTCCGTTTTTTGGACTTTAAAAGTCCTCTGTAGCCCAAAATATAAGTCCTAGGGAATTCTACTTGGTGCCATTCGATTTTTCTCGGCGAGCTGCTTCTAGACATGGTCTTAGATTTTATTTTCGCCCAGCCATTCGCCCAGAATCGAAAATATGTTTCTCAAAAACCTTGGGTTCCGTTTTTTGGACTTTAAAAGTCCTCTGTAGCCCAAACTATAAGTCCTAGGGAATTCTACTTGGTGCCATTCGATTTTTCTCGGCGAGCTGCTTCTAGACATGGTCTTAGATTTTATTTTCGCCCAGCCATTCGCCCAGAATCGAAAATATGTTTCTCAAAAACCGTGGGTTCCGTTTTTTGGACTTTAAAAGTCCTCTGTAGCCCAAAATATAAGTCCTAGGGAATTCTACTTGGTGCCATTCGATTTTTCTCGGCGAGCTGCTTCTAGACATGGTCTTAGATTTTATTTTCGCCCAGCCATTCGCCCAGAATCGAAAATATGTTTCTCAAAAACCTTGGGTTCCGTTTTTTGGACTTTAAAAGTCCTCTGTAGCCCAAAATATAAGTCCTAGGGAATTCTACTTGGTGCCATTCGATTTTTCTCGGCGAGCTGCTTCTAGACATGGTCTTAGATTTTATTTTCGCCCAGCCATTCGCCCAGAATCGAAAATATGTTTCTCAAAAACCTTGGGTTCCGTTTTTTGGACTTTAAAAGTCCTCTGTAGCCCAAAATATAAGTCCTAGGGAATTCTACTTGGTGCCATTCGATTTTTCTCGGCGAGCTGCTTCTAGACATGGTCTTAGATTTTATTTTCGCCCAGCCATTCGCCCAGAATCGAAAATATGTTTCTCAAAAACCTTGGGTTCCGTTTTTTGGACTTTAAAAGTCCTCTGTAGCCCAAAATATAAGTCCTAGGGAATTCTACTTGGTGCCATTCGATTTTTCTCGGCGAGCTGCTTCTAGACATGGTCTTAGATTTTATTTTCGCCCAGCCATTCGCCCAGAATCGAAAATATGTTTCTCAAAAACCTTGGGTTCCGTTTTTTGGACTTTAAAAGTCCTCTGTAGCCCAAAATATAAGTCCTAGGGAATTCTACTTGGTGCCATTCGATTTTTCTCGGCGAGCTGCTTCTAGACATGGTCTTAGATTTTATTTTCGCCCAGCCATTCGCCCAGAATCGAAAATATGTTTCTCAAAAACCTTGGGTTCCGTTTTTTGGACTTTAAAAGTCCTCTGTAGCCCAAACTATAAGTCCTAGGGAATTCTACTTGGTGCCATTCGATTTTTCTCGGCGAGCTGCTTCTAGACATGGTCTTAGATTTTATTTTCGCCCAGCCATTCGCCCAGAATCGAAAATATGTTTCTCAAAAACCTTGGGTTCCGTTTTTTGGACATTAAAAGTCCTCTGTAGCCCAAACTATAAGTCCTAGGGAATTCTACTTGGTGCCATTCGATTTTTCTCGGCGAGCTGCTTCTAGACATGGTCTTAGATTTTATTTTCGCCCAGCCATTCGCCCAGAATCGAAAATATGTTTCTCAAAAACCTTGGGTTCCGTTTTTTGGACTTTAAAAGTCCTCTGTAGCCCAAAATATAAGTCCTAGGGAATTCTACTTGGTGCCATTCGATTTTTCTCGGCGAGCTGCTTCTAGACATGGTCTTAGATTTTATTTTCGCCCAGCCATTCGCCCAGAATCGAAAATATGTTTCTCAAAAACCTTGGGTTCCGTTTTTTGGACTTTAAAAGTCCTCTGTAGCCCAAAATATAAGTCCTAGGGAATTCTACTTGGTGCCATTCGATTTTTCTCGGCGAGCTGCTTCTAGACATGGTCTTAGATTTTATTTTCGCCCAGCCATTCGCCCAGAATCGAAAATATGTTTCTCAAAAACCTTGGGTTCCGTTTTTTGGACTTTAAAAGTCCTCTGTAGCCCAAAATATAAGTCCTAGGGAATTCTACTTGGTGCCATTCGATTTTTCTCGGCGAGCTGCTTCTAGACATGGTCTTAGATTTTATTTTCGCCCAGCCATTCGCCCAGAATCGAAAATATGTTTCTCAAAAACCTTGGGTTCCGTTTTTTGGACTTTAAAAGTCCTCTGTAGCCCAAAATATAAGTCCTAGGGAATTCTACTTGGTGCCATTCGATTTTTCTCGGCGAGCTGCTTCTAGACATGGTCTTAGATTTTATTTTCGCCCAGCCATTCGCCCAGAATCGAAAATATGTTTCTCAAAAACCTTGGGTTCCGTTTTTTGGACTTTAAAAGTCCTCTGTAGCCCAAAATATAAGTCCTAGGGAATTCTACTTGGTGCCATTCGATTTTTCTCGGCGAGCTGCTTCTAGACATGGTCTTAGATTTTATTTTCGCCCAGCCATTCGCCCAGAATCGAAAATATGTTTCTCAAAAACCTTGGGTTCCGTTTTTTGGACTTTAAAAGTCCTCTGTAGCCCAAAATATAAGTCCTAGGGAATTCTACTTGGTGCCATTCGATTTTTCTCGGCGAGCTGCTTCTAGACATGGTCTTAGATTTTATTTTCGCCCAGCCATTCGCCCAGAATCGAAAATATGTTTCTCAAAAACCTTGGGTTCCGTTTTTTGGACTTTAAATGTCCTCTGTAGCCCAAACTATAAGTCCTAGGGAATTCTACTTGGTGCCATTCGATTTTTCTCGGCGAGCTGCTTCTAGACATGGTCTTAGATTTTATTTTCGCCCAGCCATTCGCCCAGAATCGAAAATATGTTTCTCAAAAACCTTGGGTTCCGTTTTTTGGACTTTAAAAGTCCTCTGTAGCCCAAAATATAAGTCCTAGGGAATTCTACTTGGTGCCATTCGATTTTTCTCGGCGAGCTGCTTCTAGACATGGTCTTAGATTTTATTTTCGCCCAGCCATTCGCCCAGAATCGAAAATATGTTTCTCAAAAACCTTGGGTTCCGTTTTTTGGACATTAAAAGTCCTCTGTAGCCCAAAATATAAGTCCTAGGGAATTCTACTTGGTGCCATTCGATTTTTCTCGGCGAGCTGCTTCTAGACATGGTCTTAGATTTTATTTTCGCCCAGCCATTCGCCCAGAATCGAAAATATGTTTCTCAAAAACCTTGGGTTCCGTTTTTTGGACTTTAAAAGTCCTCTGTAGCCCAAAATATAAGTCCTAGGGAATTCTACTTGGTGCCATTCGATTTTTCTCGGCGAGCTGCTTCTAGACATGGTCTTAGATTTTATTTTCGCCCAGCCATTCGCCCAGAATCGAAAATATGTTTCTCAAAAACCTTGGGTTCCGTTTTTTGGACTTTAAAAGTCCTCTGTAGCCCAAAATATAAGTCCTAGGGAATTCTACTTGGTGCCATTCGATTTTTCTCGGCGAGCTGCTTCTAGACATGGTCTTAGATTTTATTTTCGCCCAGCCATTCGCCCAGAATCGAAAATATGTTTCTCAAAAACCTTGGGTTCCGTTTTTTGGACTTTAAAAGTCCTCTGTAGCCCAAAATATAAGTCCTAGGGAATTCTACTTGGTGCCATTCGATTTTTCTCGGCGAGCTGCTTCTAGACATGGTCTTAGATTTTATTTTCGCCCAGCCATTCGCCCAGAATCGAAAATATGTTTCTCAAAAACCTTGGGTTCCGTTTTTTGGACTTTAAAAGTCCTCTGTAGCCCAAAATATAAGTCCTAGGGAATTCTACTTGGTGCCATTCGATTTTTCTCGGCGAGCTGCTTCTAGACATGGTCTTAGATTTTATTTTCGCCCAGCCATTCGCCCAGAATCGAAAATATGTTTCTCAAAAACCTTGGGTTCCGTTTTTTGGACTTTAAAAGTCCTCTGTAGCCCAAAATATAAGTCCTAGGGAATTCTACTTGGTGCCATTCGATTTTTCTCGGCGAGCTGCTTCTAGACATGGTCTTAGATTTTATTTTCGCCCAGCCATTCGCCCAGAATCGAAAATATGTTTCTCAAAAACCTTGGGTTCCGTTTTTTGGACTTTAAAAGTCCTCTGTAGCCCAAAATATAAGTCCTAGGGAATTCTACTTGGTGCCATTCGATTTTTCTCGGCGAGCTGCTTCTAGACATGGTCTTAGATTTTATTTTCGCCCAGCCATTCGCCCAGAATCGAAAATATGTTTCTCAAAAACCTTGGGTTCCGTTTTTTGGACTTTAAAAGTCCTCTGTAGCCCAAAATATAAGTCCTAGGGAATTCTACTTGGTGCCATTCGATTTTTCTCGGCGAGCTGCTTCTAGACATGGTCTTAGATTTTATTTTCGCCCAGCCATTCGCCCAGAATCGAAAATATGTTTCTCAAAAACCTTGGGTTCCGTTTTTTGGACTTTAAAAGTCCTCTGTAGCCCAAAATATAAGTCCTAGGGAATTCTACTTGGTGCCATTCGATTTTTCTCGGCGAGCTGCTTCTAGACATGGTCTTAGATTTTATTTTCGCCCAGCCATTCGCCCAGAATCGAAAATATGTTTCTCAAAAACCTTGGGTTCCGTTTTTTGGACTTTAAAAGTCCTCTGTAGCCCAAAATATAAGTCCTAGGGAATTCTACTTGGTGCCATTCGATTTTTCTCGGCGAGCTGCTTCTAGACATGGTCTTAGATTTTATTTTCGCCCAGCCATTCGCCCAGAATCGAAAATATGTTTCTCAAAAACCTTGGGTTCCGTTTTTTGGACTTTAAAAGTCCTCTGTAGCCCAAAATATAAGTCCTAGGGAATTCTACTTGGTGCCATTCGATTTTTCTCGGCGAGCTGCTTCTAGACATGGTCTTAGATTTTATTTTCGCCCAGCCATTCGCCCAGAATCGAAAATATGTTTCTCAAAAACCTTGGGTTCCGTTTTTTGGACTTTAAAAGTCCTCTGTAGCCCAAAATATAAGTCCTAGGGAATTCTACTTGGTGCCATTCGATTTTTCTCGGCGAGCTGCTTCTAGACATGGTCTTAGATTTTATTTTCGCCCAGCCATTCGCCCAGAATCGAAAATATGTTTCTCAAAAACCTTGGGTTCCGTTTTTTGGACTTTAAAAGTCCTCTGTAGCCCAAAATATAAGTCCTAGGGAATTCTACTTGGTGCCATTCGATTTTTCTCGGCGAGCTGCTTCTAGACATGGTCTTAGATTTTATTTTCGCCCAGCCATTCGCCCAGAATCGAAAATATGTTTCTCAAAAACCTTGGGTTCCGTTTTTTGGACTTTAAAAGTCCTCTGTAGCCCAAAATATAAGTCCTAGGGAATTCTACTTGGTGCCATTCGATTTTTCTCGGCGAGCTGCTTCTAGACATGG
This sequence comes from Lithodes maja, assembly GCA_037953745.1. Lineage (NCBI taxonomy): Eukaryota > Metazoa > Arthropoda > Malacostraca > Decapoda > Lithodidae > Lithodes > Lithodes maja. The sequence continues at coordinate 19,428 of JBAKBP010008635.1, read as the reverse complement.
TCTTAGATTTTATTTTCGCCCAGCCATTCGCCCAGAATCGAAAATATGTTTCTCAAAAACCTTGGGTTCCGTTTTTTGGACATTAAAAGTCCTCTGTAGCCCAAAATATAAGTCCTAGGGAATTCTACTTGGTGCCATTCGATTTTTCTCGGCGAGCTGCTTCTAGACATGGTCTTAGATTTTATTTTCGCCCAGCCATTCGCCCAGAATCGAAAATATGTTTCTCAAAAACCTTGGGTTCCGTTTTTTGGACTTTAAAAGTCCTCTGTAGCCCAAAATATAAGTCCTAGGGAATTCTACTTGGTGCCATTCGATTTTTCTCGGCGAGCTGCTTCTAGACATGGTCTTAGATTTTATTTTCGCCCAGCCATTCGCCCAGAATCGAAAATATGTTTCTCAAAAACCTTGGGTTCCGTTTTTTGGACTTTAAAAGTCCTCTGTAGCCCAAAATATAAGTCCTAGGGAATTCTACTTGGTGCCATTCGATTTTTCTCGGCGAGCTGCTTCTAGACATGGTCTTAGATTTTATTTTCGCCCAGCCATTCGCCCAGAATCGAAAATATGTTTCTCAAAAACCTTGGGTTCCGTTTTTTGGACTTTAAAAGTCCTCTGTAGCCCAAAATATAAGTCCTAGGGAATTCTACTTGGTGCCATTCGATTTTTCTCGGCGAGCTGCTTCTAGACATGGTCTTAGATTTTATTTTCGCCCAGCCATTCGCCCAGAATCGAAAATATGTTTCTCAAAAACCTTGGGTTCCGTTTTTTGGACTTTAAAAGTCCTCTGTAGCCCAAACTATAAGTCCTAGGGAATTCTACTAGGTGCCATTCGATTTTTCTCGGCGAGCTGTTTCTAGACATGGTCTTAGATTTTATTTTCACCCAGCCATTCGCCCAGAATCGAAAATATGTTTCTCAAAAACCTTGGGTTCCGTTTTTTGGACATTAAAAGTCCTCTGTAGCCCAAACTATAAGTCCTAGGGAATTCTACTTGGTGCCATTCGATTTTTCTCGGCGAGCTGCTTCTAGACGTGGTCTTAGATTTTATTTTCGCCCAGCCATTCGCCCAGAATCGAAAATATGTTTCTCAAAAACCTTGGGTTCCGTTTTTTGGACTTTAAAAGTCCTCTGTAGCCCAAAATATAAGTCCTAGGGAATTCTACTTGGTGCCATTCGATTTTTCTCGGCGAGCTGCTTCTAGACATGGTCTTAGATTTTATTTTCGCCCAGCCATTCGCCCAGAATCGAAAATATGTTTCTCAAAAACCTTGGGTTCCGTTTTTTGGACTTTAAAAGTCCTCTGTAGCCCAAAATATAAGTCCTAGGGAATTCTACTTGGTGCCATTCGATTTTTCTCGGCGAGCTGCTTCTAGACATGGTCTTAGATTTTATTTTCGCCCAGCCATTCGCCCAGAATCGAAAATATGTTTCTCAAAAACCTTGGGTTCCGTTTTTTGGACTTTAAAAGTCCTCTGTAGCCCAAAATATAAGTCCTAGGGAATTCTACTTGGTGCCATTCGATTTTTCTCGGCGAGCTGCTTCTAGACATGGTCTTAGATTTTATTTTCGCCCAGCCATTCGCCCAGAATCGAAAATATGTTTCTCAAAAACCTTGGGTTCCGTTTTTTGGACTTTAAAAGTCCTCTGTAGCCCAAAATATAAGTCCTAGGGAATTCTACTTGGTGCCATTCGATTTTTCTCGGCGAGCTGCTTCTAGACATGGTCTTAGATTTTATTTTCGCCCAGCCATTCGCCCAGAATCGAAAATATGTTTCTCAAAAACCTTGGGTTCCGTTTTTTGGACATTAAAAGTCCTCTGTAGCCCAAAATATAAGTCCTAGGGAATTCTACTTGGTGCCATTCGATTTTTCTCGGCGAGCTGCTTCTAGACATGGTCTTAGATTTTATTTTCGCCCAGCCATTCGCCCAGAATCGAAAATATGTTTCTCAAAAACCTTGGGTTCCGTTTTTTGGACTTTAAAAGTCCTCTGTAGCCCAAAATATAAGTCCTAGGGAATTCTACTTGGTGCCATTGATTTTTCTCGGCGAGCTGCTTCTAGACATGGTCTTAGATTTTATTTTCGCCCAGCCATTCGCCCAGAATCGAAAATATGTTTCTCAAAAACCTTGGGTTCCGTTTTTTGGACTTTAAAAGTCCTCTGTAGCCCAAAATATAAGTCCTAGGGAATTCTACTTGGTGCCATTCGATTTTTCTCGGCGAGCTGCTTCTAGACATGGTCTTAGATTTTATTTTCGCCCAGCCATTCGCCCAGAATCGAAAATATGTTTCTCAAAAACCTTGGGTTCCGTTTTTTGGACTTTAAAAGTCCTCTGTAGCCCAAAATATAAGTCCTAGGGAATTCTACTTGGTGCCATTCGATTTTTCTCGGCGAGCTGCTTCTAGACATGGTCTTAGATTTTATTTTCGCCCAGCCATTCGCCCAGAATCGAAAATATGTTTCTCAAAAACCTTGGGTTCCGTTTTTTGGACTTTAAAAGTCCTCTGTAGCCCAAAATATAAGTCCTAGGGAATTCTACTTGGTGCCATTCGATTTTTCTCGGCGAGCTGCTTCTAGACATGGTCTTAGATTTTATTTTCGCCCAGCCATTCGCCCAGAATCGAAAATATGTTTCTCAAAAACCTTGGGTTCCGTTTTTTGGACTTTAAAAGTCCTCTGTAGCCCAAAATATAAGTCCTAGGGAATTCTACTTGGTGCCATTCGATTTTTCTCGGCGAGCTGCTTCTAGACATGGTCTTAGATTTTATTTTCGCCCAGCCATTCGCCCAGAATCGAAAATATGTTTCTCAAAAACCTTGGGTTCCGTTTTTTGGACTTTAAAAGTCCTCTGTAGCCCAAAATATAAGTCCTAGGGAATTCTACTTGGTGCCATTCGATTTTTCTCGGCGAGCTGCTTCTAGACATGGTCTTAGATTTTATTTTCGCCCAGCCATTCGCCCAGAATCGAAAATATGTTTCTCAAAAACCTTGGGTTCCGTTTTTTGGACTTTAAAAGTCCTCTGTAGCCCAAAATATAAGTCCTAGGGAATTCTACTTGGTGCCATTCGATTTTTCTCGGCGAGCTGCTTCTAGACATGGTCTTAGATTTTATTTTCGCCCAGCCATTCGCCCAGAATCGAAAATATGTTTCTCAAAAACCTTGGGTTCCGTTTTTTGGACTTTAAATGTCCTCTGTAGCCCAAACTATAAGTCCTAGGGAATTCTACTTGGTGCCATTCGATTTTTCTCGGCGAGCTGCTTCTAGACATGGTCTTAGATTTTATTTTCGCCAAGCCATTCGCCCAGAATCGAAAATATGTTTCTCAAAAACCTTGGGTTCCGTTTTTTGGACTTTAAAAGTCCTCTGTAGCCCAAAATATAAGTCCTAGGGAATTCTACTTGGTGCCATTCGATTTTTCTCGGCGAGCTGCTTCTAGACATGGTCTTAGATTTTATTTTCGCCCAGCCATTCGCCCAGAATCGAAAATATGTTTCTCAAAAACCTTGGGTTCCGTTTTTTGGACATTAAAAGTCCTCTGTAGCCCAAAATATAAGTCCTAGGGAATTCTACTTGGTGCCATTCGATTTTTCTCGGCGAGCTGCTTCTAGACATGGTCTTAGATTTTATTTTCGCCCAGCCATTCGCCCAGAATCGAAAATATGTTTCTCAAAAACCTTGGGTTCCGTTTTTTGGACTTTAAAAGTCCTCTGTAGCCCAAAATATAAGTCCTAGGGAATTCTACTTGGTGCCATTCGATTTTTCTCGGCGAGCTTCTTCTAGACATGGTCTTAGATTTTATTTTCGCCCAGCCATTCGCCCAGAATCGAAAATATGTTTCTCAAAAACCTTGGGTTCCGTTTTTTGGACTTTAAAAGTCCTCTGTAGCCCAAAATATAAGTCCTAGGGAATTCTACTTGGTGCCATTCGATTTTTCTCGGCGAGCTGCTTCTAGACATGGTCTTAGATTTTATTTTCGCCCAGCCATTCGCCAGAATCGAAAATATGTTTCTCAAAAACCTTGGGTTCCGTTTTTTGGACATTAAAAGTCCTCTGTAGCCCAAAATATAAGTCCTAGGGAATTCTACTTGGTGCCATTCGATTTTTCTCGGCGAGCTGCTTCTAGACATGGTCTTAGATTTTATTTTCGCCCAGCCATTCGCCCAGAATCGAAAATATGTTTCTCAAAAACCTTGGGTTCCGTTTTTTGGACTTTAAAAGTCCTCTGTAGCCCAAAATATAAGTCCTAGGGAATTCTACTTGGTGCCATTGATTTTTCTCGGCGAGCTGCTTCTAGACATGGTCTTAGATTTTATTTTCGCCCAGCCATTCGCCCAGAATCGAAAATATGTTTCTCAAAAACCTTGGGTTCCGTTTTTTGGACTTTAAAAGTCCTCTGTAGCCCAAAATGTAAGTCCTAGGGAATTCTACTTGGTGCCATTCGATTTTTCTCGGCGAACTGCTTCTAGACATGGTCTTAGATTTTATTTTCGCCCAGCCATTCGCCCAGAATCGAAAATATGTTTCTCAAAAACCTTGGGTTCCGTTTTTTGGACTTTAAAAGTCCTCTGTAGCCCAAAATATAAGTCCTAGGGAATTCTACTTGGTGCCATTCGATTTTTCTCGGCGAGCTTCTTCTAGACATGGTCTTAGATTTTATTTTCGCCCAGCCATTCGCCCAGAATCGAAAATATGTTTCTCAAAAACCTTGGGTTCCGTTTTTTGGACTTTAAAAGTCCTCTGTAGCCCAAAATATAAGTCCTAGGGAATTCTACTTGGTGCCATTGATTTTTCTCGGCGAGCTGCTTCTAGACGTGGTCTTAGATTTTATTTTCGCCCAGCCATTCGCCCAGAATCGAAAATATGTTTCTCAAAAACCTTGGGTTCCGTTTTTTGGACTTTAAAAGTCCTCTGTAGCCCAAAATATAAGTCATAGGGAATTCTACTTGGTGCCATTCGATTTTTCTCGGCGAACTGCTTCTAGACATGGTCTTAGATTTTATTTTCGCCCAGCCATTCGCCCAGAATCGAAAATATGTTTCTCAAAAACCTTGGGTTCCGTTTTTTGGACTTTAAAAGTCCTCTGTAGCCCAAAATATAAGTCCTAGGGAATTCTACTTGGTGCCATTCGATTTTTCTCGGCGAGCTGCTTCTAGACATGGTCTTAAATTTTATTTTCGCCCAGCCATTCGCCCAGAATCGAAAATATGTTTCTCAAAAACCTTGGGTTCCGTTTTTTGGACTTTAAAAGTCCTCTGTAGCCCAAAATATAAGTCCTAGGGAATTCTACTTGGTGCCATTCGATTTTTCTCGGCGAGCTGCTTCTAGACATGGTCTTAGATTTTATTTTCGCCCAGCCATTCGCCCAGAATCGAAAATATGTTTCTCAAAAACCTTGGGTTCCATTTTTTGGACTTTAAATGTCCTCTGTAGCCCAAACTATAAGTCCTAGGTAATTCTACTTGGTGCCATTCGATTTTTCTCGGCGAGCTGCTTCTAGACATGGTCTTAGATTTTATTTTCGCCAAGCCATTCGCCCAGAATCGAAAATATGTTTCTCAAAAACCTTGGGTTCCGTTTTTTGGACTTTAAAAGTCCTCTGTAGCCCAAAATATAAGTCCTAGGGAATTCTACTTGGTGCCATTCGATTTTTCTCGGCGAGCTGCTTCTAGACATGGTCTTAGATTTTATTTTCGCCCAGCCATTCGCCCAGAATCGAAAATATGTTTCTCAAAAACCTTGGGTTCCGTTTTTTGGACTTTAAAAGTCCTCTGTAGCCCAAAATATAAGTCCTAGGGAATTCTACTTGGTGTCATTCGATTTTTCTCGGCGAGCTGCTTCTAGACATGGTCTTAGATTTTATTTTCGCCCAGCCATTCGCCCAGAATCGAAAATATGTTTCTCAAAAACCTTGGGTTCCGTTTTTTGGACTTTAAAAGTCCTCTGTAGCCCAAAATATAAGTCCTAGGGAATTCTACTTGGTGCCATTCGATTTTTCTCGGCGAGCTGCTTCTAGACATGGTCTTAGATTTTATTTTCGCCCAGCCATTCGCCCAGAATCGAAAATATGTTTCTCAAAAACCTTGGGTTCCGTTTTTTGGACATTAAAAGTCCTCTGTAGCCCAAACTATAAGTCCTAGGAAATTCTACTTGGTGCCATTCGATTTTTCTTGGCGAGCTGCTTCTAGACATGGTCTTAGATTTTATTTTCGCCCAGCCATTCGCCTAGAATAGAAAATATGTTTCTAAAAAACCTTGGGTCCGTTTTTTGGACATTAAAAGTCCTCTGTAGCCCAAACTATAAGTCCTAGGGAATTCTACTAGGTGCCATTCGATTTTTCTCGGCGAGCTGTTTCTAGACATGGTCTTAGATTTTATTTTCGCCCAGCCATTCGCCCAGAATCGAAAATATGTTTCTCAAAAACCTTGGGTTCCGTTTTTTGGACATTAAAAGTCCTCTGTAGCCCAAACTATAAGTCCTAGGGAATTCTACTTGGTGCCATTCGATTTTTCTCGGCGAGCTGCTTCTAGACATGGTCTTAGATTTTATTTTCGCCCAGCCATTCGCCCAGAATCGAAAATATGTTTCTCAAAAACCTTGGGTTCCGTTTTTTGGACTTTAAAAGTCCTCTGTAGCCCAAAATATAAGTTCTAGGGAATTCTACTTGGTGCCATTCGATTTTTCTCGGCGAGCTGCTTCTAGACATGGTCTTAGATTTTATTTTCGCCCAGCCATTCGCCCAGAATCGAAAATATGTTTCTCAAAAACCTTGGGTTCCGTTTTTTGGACTTTAAAAGTCCTCTGTAGCCCAAAATATACGTCCTAGGGAATTCTACTTGGTGCCATTCGATTTTTCTCGGCGAGCTGCTTCTAGACATGGTCTTAGATTTTATTTTCGCCCAGCCATTCGCCCAGAATCGAAAATATGTTTCTCAAAAACCTTGGGTTCCGTTTTTTGGACTTTAAAAGTCCTCTGTAGCCCAAAATATAAGTCCTAGGGAATTCTACTTGGTGCCATTCGATTTTACTCGGCGAGCTGCTTGTAGCCCAAACTATAAGTCCTAGGGAATTCTACTTGGTGCCATTCGATTTTTCTCGGCGAGCTGCTTCTAGACATGGTCTTAGATTTTATTTTCGCCCAGCCATTCGCCCAGAATCGAAAATATGTTTCTCAAAAACCTTGGGTTCCGTTTTTTGGACTTTAAAAGTCCTCTGTAGCCCAAAATATAAGTCCTAGGGAATTCTACTTGGTGCCATTCGATTTTTCTCGGCGAGCTGCTTCTAGACATGGTCTTAGATTTGATTTTCGCCCAGCCATTCGCCCAGAATCGAAAATATGTTTCTCAAAAACCTTGGGTTCCGTTTTTTGGACTTTAAAAGTCCTCTGTAGCCCAAAATATAAGTCCTAGGGAATTCTACTTGGTGCCATTCGATTTTTCTCGGCGAGCTGCTTCTAGACATGGTCTTAGATCTTATTTTCGCCCAGCCATTCGCCCAGAATCGAAAATATGTTTCTCAAAAACCTTGGGTTCTGTTTTTTGGACTTTAAAAGTCCTCTGTAGCCCAAAATATAAGTCCTAGGGAATTCTACTTGGTGCCATTCGATTTTTCTCGGCGAGCTGCTTCTAGACATGGTCTTAGATTTTATTTTCGCCCAGCCATTCGCCCAGAATCGAAAATATGTTTCTTAAAAACCTTGGGTTCCATTTTCTGGACTTTAAAAGTCCTCTGTAGCCCAAAATATAAGTCCTAGGGAATTCTACTTGGTGCCATTCGATTTTTCTCGGCGAGCTGCTTCTAGACATGGTCTTAGATTTTATTTTCGCCCAGCCATTCGCCCAGAATCGAAAATATGTTTCTCAAAAACCTTGGGTTCCGTTTTTTGGACTTTAAAAGTCCTCTGTAGCCCAAAATATAAGTCCTAGGGAATTCTACTTGGTGCCATTCGATTTTTCTCGGCGAGCTGCTTCTAGACATGGTCTTAGATTTTATTTTCGCCCAGCCATTCGCCCAGAATCGAAAATATGTTTCTCAAAAACCTTGGGTTCCGTTTTTTGGACTTTAAAAGTCCTCTGTAGCCCAAAATATAAGTCCTAGGGAATTCTACTTGGTGCCATTCGATTTTTCTCGGCGAGCTGCTTCTAGACATGGTCTTAGATTTTATTTTCGCCCAGCCATTCGCCCAGAATCGAAAATATGTTTCTCAAAAACCTTGGGTTCCGTTTTTTGGACTTTAAAAGTCCTCTGTAGCCCAAAATATAAGTCCCAGGGAATTCTACTTGGTGCCATTCCATTTTTCTCGGCGAGCTGCTTCTAGACATGGTCTTAGATTTTATTTTCGCCCAGCCATTCGCCCAGAATCGAAAATATGTTTCTCAAAAACCTTGGGTTCCGTTTTTTGGACATTAAAAGTCCTCTGTAGCCCAAAATATAAGTCCTAGGGAATTCTACTTGGTGCCATTCGATTTTTCTCGGCGAGCTGCTTCTAGACATGGTCTTAGATTTTATTTTCGCACAGCCATTCGCCCAGAATCGAAAATATGTTTCTCAAAAACCTTGGGTTCCGTTTTTTGGACTTTAAAAGTCCTCTGTAGCCCAAAATATAAGTCCTAGGGAATTCTACTTGGTGCCATTCGATTTTTCACGGCGAGCTGCTTCTAGACATGGTCTTAGATTTTATTTTCGCCCAGCCATTCGCCCAGAATCGAAAATATGTTTCTCAAAAACCTTGGGTTCCGTTTTTTGGACTTTAAAAGTCCTCTGTAGCCCAAAATATAAGTCCTAGGGAATTCTACTTGGTGCCATTCGATTTTTCTCGGCGAGCTGCTTCTAGACATGGTCTTAGATTTTATTTTCGCCCAGCCATTCGCCCAGAATCGAAAATATGTTTCTCAAAAACCTTGGGTTCCGTTTTTTGGACTTTAAAAGTCCTCTGTAGCCCAAAATATAAGTCCTAGGGAATTCTACTTGGTGCCATTCGATTTTTCTCGGCGAACTGCTTCTAGACATGGTCTTAGATTTTATTTTCGCCCAGCCATTCGCCCAGAATCGAAAATATGTTTCTCAAAAACCTTGGGTTCCGTTTTTTGGACTTTAAAAGTCCTCTGTAGCCCAAAATATAAGTCCTAGGGAATTCTACTTGGTGCCATTCGATTTTTCTCGGCGAGCTGCTTCTAGACATGGTCTTAGATTTTATTTTCGCCCAGCCATTCGCCCAGAATCGAAAATATGTTTCTCAAAAACCTTGGGTTCCGTTTTTTGGACCTTAAAAGTCCTCTGTAGCCCAAACTATAAGTCCTAGGGAATTCTACTTGGTGCCATTCGATTTTTCTCGGCGAGCTGCTTCTAGACATGGTCTTAGATTTTATTTTCGCCCAGCCATTCGCCCAGAATCGAAAATATGTTTCTCAAAAACCTTGGGTTCCGTTTTTTGGACTTTAAAAGTCCTCTGTAGCCCAAAATATAAGTCCTAGGGAATTCTACTTGGTGCCATTCGATTTTTCTCGGCGAGCTGCTTCTAGACATGGTCTTAGATTTGATTTTCGCCCAGCCATTCGCCCAGAATCGAAAATATGTTTCTCAAAAACCTTGGGTTCCGTTTTTTGGACTTTAAAAGTCCTCTGTAGCCCAAAATATAAGTCCTAGGGAATTCTACTTGGTGCCATTCGATTTTTCTCGGCGAGCTGCTTCTAGACATGGTCTTAGATCTTATTTTCGCCCAGCCATTCGCCCAGAATCGAAAATATGTTTCTCAAAAACCTTGGGTTCTGTTTTTTGGACTTTAAAAGTCCTCTGTAGCCCAAAATATAAGTCCTAGGGAATTCTACTTGGTGCCATTCGATTTTTCTCGGCGAGCTGCTTCTAGACATGGTCTTAGATTTTATTTTCGCCCAGCCATTCGCCCAGAATCGAAAATATGTTTCTCAAAAACCTTGGGTTCCATTTTCTGGACTTTAAAAGTCCTCTGTAGCCCAAAATATAAGTCCTAGGGAATTCTACTTGGTGCCATTCGATTTTTCTCGGCGAGCTGCTTCTAGACATGGTCTTAGATTTTATTTTCGCCCAGCCATTCGCCCAGAATCGAAAATATGTTTCTCAAAAACCTTGGGTTCCGTTTTTTGGACTTTAAAAGTCCTCTGTAGCCCAAAATATAAGTCCTAGGGAATTCTACTTGGTGCCATTCGATTTTTCTCGGCGAGCTGCTTCTAGACATGGTCTTAGATTTTATTTTCGCCCAGCCATTCGCCCAGAATCGAAAATATGTTTCTCAAAAACCTTGGGTTCCGTTTTTTGGACTTTAAAAGTCCTCTGTAGCCCAAAATATAAGTCCTAGGGAATTCTACTTGGTGCCATTCGATTTTTCTCGGCGAGCTGCTTCTAGACATGGTCTTAGATTTTATTTTCGCCCAGCCATTCGCCCAGAATCGAAAATATGTTTCTCAAAAACCTTGGGTTCCGTTTTTTGGACTTTAAAAGTCCTCTGTAGCCCAAAATATAAGTCCCAGGGAATTCTACTTGGTGCCATTCCATTTTTCTCGGCGAGCTGCTTCTAGACATGGTCTTAGATTTTATTTTCGCCCAGCCATTCGCCCAGAATCGAAAATATGTTTCTCAAAAACCTTGGGTTCCGTTTTTTGGACATTAAAAGTCCTCTGTAGCCCAAAATATAAGTCCTAGGGAATTCTACTTGGTGCCATTCGATTTTTCTCGGCGAGCTGCTTCTAGACATGGTCTTAGATTTTATTTTCGCCCAGCCATTCGCCCAGAATCGAAAATATGTTTCTCAAAAACCTTGGGTTCCGTTTTTTGGACTTTAAAAGTCCTCTGTAGCCCAAAATATAAGTCCTAGGGAATTCTACTTGGTGCCATTCGATTTTTCTCGGCGAGCTGCTTCTAGACATGGTCTTAGATTTTATTTTCGCCCAGCCATTCGCCCAGAATCGAAAATATGTTTCTCAAAAACCTTGGGTTCCGTTTTTTGGACTTTAAAAGTCCTCTGTAGCCCAAAATATAAGTCCTAGGGAATTCTACTTGGTGCCATTCGATTTTTCTCGGCGAGCTGCTTCTAGACATGGTCTTAGATTTTATTTTCGCCCAGCCATTCGCCCAGAATCGAAAATATGTTTCTCAAAAACCTTGGGTTCCGTTTTTTGGACTTTAAAAGTCCTCTGTAGCCCAAAATATAAGTCCTAGGGAATTCTACTTGGTGCCATTCGATTTTTCTCGGCGAGCTGCTTCTAGACATGGTCTTAGATTTTATTTTCGCCCAGCCATTCGCCCAGAATCGAAAATATGTTTCTCAAAAACCTTGGGTTCCGTTTTTTGGACTTTAAAAGTCCTCTGTAGCCCAAAATATAAGTCCTAGGGAATTCTACTTGGTGCCATTCGATTTTTCTCGGCGAGCTGCTTCTAGACATGGTCTTAGATTTTATTTTCGCCCAGCCATTCGCCCAGAATCGAAAATATGTTTCTCAAAAACCTTGGGTTCCGTTTTTTGGACTTTAAAAGTCCTCTGTATCCCAAAATATAAGTCCTAGGGAATTCTACTTGGTGCCATTCGATTTTTCTCGGCGAGCTGCTTCTAGACATGGTCTTAGATTTTATTTTCGCCCAGCCATTCGCCCAGAATCGAAAATATGTTTCTCAAAAACCTTGGGTTCCGTTTTTTGGACTTTAAAAGTCCTCTGTAGCCCAAAATATAAGTCCTAGGGAATTCTACTTGGTGCCATTCGATTTTTCTCGGCGAGCTGCTTCTAGACATGGTCTTAGATTTTATTTTCGCCCAGCCATTCGCCCAGAATCGAAAATATGTTTCTCAAAAACCTTGGGTTCCGTTTTTTGGACTTTAAAAGTCCTCTGTAGCCCAAAATATAAGTCCTAGGGAATTCTACTTGGTGCCATTCGATTTTTCTCGGCGAGCTGCTTCTAGACATGGTCTTAGATTTTATTTTCGCCCAGCCATTCGCCCAGAATCGAAAATATGTTTCTCAAAAACCTTGGGTTCCGTTTTTTGGACTTTAAAAGTCCTCTGTAGCCCAAAATATAAGTCCTAGGGAATTCTACTTGGTGCCATTCGATTTTTCTCGGCGAGCTGCTTCTAGACATGGTCTTAGATTTTATTTTCGCCCAGCCATTCGCCCAGAATCGAAAATATGTTTCTCAAAAACCTTGGGTTCCGTTTTTTGGACTTTAAAAGTCCTCTGTAGCCCAAAATATAAGTCCTAGGGAATTCTACTTGGTGCCATTCGATTTTTCTCGGCGAGCTGCTTCTAGACATGGTCTTAGATTTTATTTTCGCCCAGCCATTCGCCCAGAATCGAAAATATGTTTCTCAAAAACCTTGGGTTCCGTTTTTTGGACTTTAAAAGTCCTCTGTAGCCCAAAATATAAGTCCTAGGGAATTCTACTTGGTGCCATTCGATTTTTCTCGGCGAGCTGCTTCTAGACATGGTCTTAGATTTTATTTTCGCCCAGCCATTCGCCCAGAATCGAAAATATGTTTCTCAAAAACCTTGGGTTCCGTTTTTTGGACTTTAAAAGTCCTCTGTAGCCCAAACTATAAGTCCTAGGGAATTCTACTTGGTGCCATTCGATTTTTCTCGGCGAGCTGCTTCTAGAAATGGTCTTAGAATTTATTTTCGCCCAGCCATTCGCCCAGAATCGAAAATATGTTTCTCAAAAACCTTGGGTTCCGTTTTTTGGACTTTAAAAGTCCTCTGTAGCCCAAACTATAAGTCCTAGGGAATTCTACTTGGTGCCATTCGATTTTTCTCGACGAGCTGCTTCTAGACATGGTCTTAGATTTTATTTTCGCCCAGCCATTCGCCCAGAATCGAAAATATGTTTCTCAAAAACCTTGGGTTCCGTTGTTTAGACTTTAAAAGTCCTCTGTATCCCAAAATATAAGTCCTAGGGAATTCTACTTGGTGCCATTCGATTTTTCTCGGCGAGCTGCTGCTAGACATAGTCTTAGATTTTATTTTCGCTCAAGCAATTCGCCCAGAATTGAAAATATGTTTCTCAAAAACCTTGGGTTCCGTTTTTTGGACTTTAAAAGTCCTCTGTAGCCCAAAATATAAGTCCTAGGGAATTCTACTTGGTGCCATTCGATTTTTCTCGTCGAGCTGCTTCTAGAAATGGTCTTAGATTTTATTTTCGCCCAGCCATTCGCCCAGAATCGAAAATATGTTTCTCAAAAACCTTGGGTTCCGTTTTTTGGACTTTAAAAGTCCTCTGTAGCCCAAACTATAAGTCCTAGGGAATTCTACTTGGTGCCATTCGATTTTTCTCGACGAGCTGCTTCTAGACATGGTCTTAGATTTTATTTTCGCCCAGCCATTCGCCCAGAATCGAAAATATGTTTCTCAAAAACCTTGGGTTCCGTTTTTTGGACATTAAAAGTCCTCTGTAGCCCAAAATATAAGTCCTAGGGAATTCTACTTGGTGCCATTCGATTTTTCTCGGCGAGCTGCTTCTAGACATGGTCTTAGATTTTATTTTCGCCCAGCCATTCGCCCAGAATCGAAAATATGTTTCTCAAAAACCTTGGGTTCCGTTTTTTGGACTTTAAAAGTCCTCTGTAGCCCAAAATATAAGTCCTAGGGAATTCTACTTGGTGCCATTCGATTTTTCTCGGCGAGCTGCTTCTAGACATGGTCTTAGATTTTATTTTCGCCCAGCCATTCGCCCAGAATCGAAAATATGTTTCTCAAAAACCTTGGGTTCCGTTTTTTGGACTTTAAAAGTCCTCTGTAGCCCAAACTATAAGTCCTAGGGAATTCTACTTGGTGCCATTCGATTTTTCTCGGCGAGCTGCTTCTAGACATGGTCTTAGATTTTATTTTCGCCCAGCCATTCGCCCAGAATCGAAAATATGTTTCTCAAAAACCTTGGGTTCCGTTTTTTGGACTTTAAAAGTCCTCTGTAGCCCAAAATATAAGTCCTAGGGAATTCTACTTGGTGCCATTCGATTTTTCTCGGCGTGCTGCTTCTAGACATGGTCTTAGATTTTATTTTCGCCCAGCCATTCGCCCAGAATCGAAAATATGTTTCTCAAAAACCTTGGGTTCCGTTTTTTGGACATTAAAAGTCCTCTGTATCCCAAACTATAAGTCCTAGGGAATTCTACTTGGTGCCATTCGATTTTTCTCGGCGAGCTGCTTCTAGACATGGTCTTAGATTTTATTTTCGCCCAGCCATTCGCCCAGAATCGAAAATATGTTTCTCAAAAACCTTGGGTTCCGTTTTTTGGACTTTAAAAGTCCTCTGTAGCCCAAAATATAAGTCCTAGTGAATTCTACTTGGTGCCATTCGATTTTTCTCGGCGAGCTGCTTCTAGACATGGTCTTAGATTTTATTTTCGCCCAGCCATTCGCCCAGAATCGAAAATATGTTTCTCAAAAACCTTGGGTTCCGTTTTTTGGACTTTAAAAGTCCTCTGTAGCCCAAAATATAAGTCCTAGGGAATTCTACTTGGTGCCATTCGATTTTTCTCGGCGAGCTGCTTCTAGACATGGTCTTAGATTTTATTTTCGCCCAGCCATTCGCCCAGAATCGAAAATATGTTTCTCAAAAACCTTGGGTTCCGTTTTTTGGACTTTAAAAGTCCTCTGTAGCCCAAAATATAAGTCCTAGGGAATTCTACTTGGTGCCATTCGATTTTTCTCGGCGAGCTGCTTCTAGACATGGTCTTAGATTTTATTTTCGCCCAGCCATTCGCCCAGAATCGAAAATATGTTTCTCAAAAACCTTGGGTTCCGTTTTTTGGACTTTAAAAGTCCTCTGTAGCCCAAAATATAAGTCCTAGGGAATTCTACTTGGTGCCATTCGATTTTTCTCGGCGAGCTGCTTCTAGACATGGTCTTAGATTTTATTTTCGCCCAGCCATTCGCCCAGAATCGAAAATATGTTTCTCAAAAACCTTGGGTTCCGTTTTTTGGACTTTAAAAGTCCTCTGTAGCCCAAAATATAAGTCCTAGGGAATTCTACTTGGTGCCATTCGATTTTTCTCGGCGAGCTGCTTCTAGACATGGTCTTAGATTTTATTTTCGCCCAGCCATTCGCCCAGAATCGAAAATATGTTTCTCAAAAACCTTGGGTTCCGTTTTTTGGACTTTAAAAGTCCTCTGTAGCCCAAAATATAAGTCCTAGGGAATTCTACTTGGTGCCATTCGATTTTTCTCGGCGAGCTGCTTCTAGACATGGTCTTAGATTTTATTTTCGCCCAGCCATTCGCCCAGAATCGAAAATATGTTTCTCAAAAACCTTGGGTTCCGTTTTTTGGACTTTAAAAGTCCTCTGTAGCCCAAAATATAAGTCCTAGGGAATTCTACTTGGTGCCATTCGATTTTTCTCGGCGAGCTGCTTCTAGACATGGTCTTAGATTTTATTTTCGCCCAGCCATTCGCCCAGAATCGAAAATATGTTTCTCAAAAACCTTGGGTTCCGTTTTTTGGACTTTAAAAGTCCTCTGTAGCCCAAAATATAAGTCCTAGGGAATTCTACTTGGTGCCATTCGATTTTTCTCGGCGAGCTGCTTCTAGACATGGTCTTAGATTTTATTTTCGCCCAGCCATTCGCCCAGAATCGAAAATATGTTTCTCAAAAACCTTGGGTTCCGTTTTTTGGACTTTAAAAGTCCTCTGTAGCCCAAAATATAAGTCCTAGGGAATTCTACTTGGTGCCATTCGATTTTTCTCGGCGAGCTGCTTCTAGACATGGTCTTAGATTTTATTTTCGCCCAGCCATTCGCCCAGAATCGAAAATATGTTTCTCAAAAACCTTGGGTTCCGTTTTTTGGACTTTAAAAGTCCTCTGTAGCCCAAAATATAAGTCCTAGGGAATTCTACTTGGTGCCATTCGATTTTTCTCGGCGAGCTGCTTCTAGACATGGTCTTAGATTTTATTTTCGCCCAGCCATTCGCCCAGAATCGAAAATATGTTTCTCAAAAACCTTGGGTTCCGTTTTTTGGACTTTAAAAGTCCTCTGTAGCCCAAACTATAAGTCCTAGGGAATTCTACTTGGTGCCATTCGATTTTTCTCGGCGAGCTGCTTCTAGACATGGTCTTAGATTTTATTTTCGCCCAGCCATTCGCCCAGAATCGAAAATATGTTTCTCAAAAACCTTGGGTTCCGTTTTTTGGACTTTAAAAGTCCTCTGTAGCCCAAAATATAAGTCCTAGGGAATTCTACTTGGTGCCATTCGATTTTTCTCGGCGAGCTGCTTCTAGACATGGTCTTAGATTTTATTTTCGCCCAGCCATTCGCCCAGAATCGAAAATATGTTTCTCAAAAACCTTGGGTTCCGTTTTTTGGACTTTAAAAGTCCTCTGTAGCCCAAAATATAAGTCCTAGGGAATTCTACTTGGTGCCATTCGATTTTTCTCGGCGAGCTGCTTCTAGACATGGTCTTAGATTTTATTTTCGCCCAGCCATTCGCCCAGAATCGAAAATATGTTTCTCAAAAACCTTGGGTTCCGTTTTTTGGACTTTAAAAGTCCTCTGTAGCCCAAAATATAAGTCCTAGGGAATTCTACTTGGTGCCATTCGATTTTTCTCGGCGAGCTGCTTCTAGACATGGTCTTAGATTTTATTTTCGCCCAGCCATTCGCCCAGAATCGAAAATATGTTTCTCAAAAACCTTGGGTTCCGTTTTTTGGACTTTAAAAGTCCTCTGTAGCCCAAAATATAAGTCCTAGGGAATTCTACTTGGTGCCATTCGATTTTTCTCGGCGAGCTGCTTCTAGACATGGTCTTAGATTTTATTTTCGCCCAGCCATTCGCCCAGAATCGAAAATATGTTTCTCAAAAACCTTGGGTTCCGTTTTTTGGACTTTAAAAGTCCTCTGTAGCCCAAAATATAAGTCCTAGGGAATTCTACTTGGTGCCATTCGATTTTTCTCGGCGAGCTGCTTCTAGACATGGTCTTAGATTTTATTTTCGCCCAGCCATTCGCCCAGAATCGAAAATATGTTTCTCAAAAACCTTGGGTTCCGTTTTTTGGACTTTAAAAGTCCTCTGTAGCCCAAAATATAAGTCCTAGGGAATTCTACTTGGTGCCATTCGATTTTTCTCGGCGAGCTGCTTCTAGACATGGTCTTAGATTTTATTTTCGCCCAGCCATTCGCCCAGAATCGAAAATATGTTTCTCAAAAACCTTGGGTTCCGTTTTTTGGACTTTAAAAGTCCTCTGTAGCCCAAAATATAAGTCCTAGGGAATTCTACTTGGTGCCATTCGATTTTTCTCGGCGAGCTGCTTCTAGACATGGTCTTAGATTTTATTTTCGCCCAGCCATTCGCCCAGAATCGAAAATATGTTTCTCAAAAACCTTGGGTTCCGTTTTTTGGACTTTAAAAGTCCTCTGTAGCCCAAAATATAAGTCCTAGGGAATTCTACTTGGTGCCATTCGATTTTTCTCGGCGAGCTGCTTCTAGACATGGTCTTAGATTTTATTTTCGCCCAGCCATTCGCCCAGAATCGAAAATATGTTTCTCAAAAACCTTGGGTTCCGTTTTTTGGACTTTAAAAGTCCTCTGTAGCCCAAAATATAAGTCCTAGGGAATTCTACTTGGTGCCATTCGATTTTTCTCGGCGAGCTGCTTCTAGACATGGTCTTAGATTTTATTTTCGCCCAGCCATTCGCCCAGAATCGAAAATATGTTTCTCAAAAACCTTGGGTTCCGTTTTTTGGACTTTAAAAGTCCTCTGTAGCCCAAACTATAAGTCCTAGGGAATTCTACTTGGTGCCATTCGATTTTTCTCGGCGAGCTGCTTCTAGACATGGTCTTAGATTTTATTTTCGCCCAGCCATTCGCCCAGAATCGAAAATATGTTTCTCAAAAACCTTGGGTTCCGTTTTTTGGACTTTAAAAGTCCTCTGTAGCCCAAAATATAAGTCCTAGGGAATTCTACTTGGTGCCATTCGATTTTTCTCGGCGAGCTGCTTCTAGACATGGTCTTAGATTTTATTTTCGCCCAGCCATTCGCCCAGAATCGAAAATATGTTTCTCAAAAACCTTGGGTTCCGTTTTTTGGACTTTAAAAGTCCTCTGTAGCCCAAAATATAAGTCCTAGGGAATTCTACTTGGTGCCATTCGATTTTTCTCGGCGAGCTGCTTCTAGACATGGTCTTAGATTTTATTTTCGCACAGCCATTCGCCCAGAATCGAAAATATGTTTCTCAAAAACCTTGGGTTCCGTTTTTTGGACTTTAAAAGTCCTCTGTAGCCCAAACTATAAGTCCTAGGGAATTCTACTTGGTGCCATTCGATTTTTCTCGGCGAGCTGCTTCTAGACATGGTCTTAAATTTTATTTTCGCCTAGCCATTCGCCCAGAATCGAAAATATGTTTCTCAAAAACCTTGGGTTCCGTTTTTTGGACTTTAAAAGTCCTCTGTAGCCCAAACTATAAGTCCTAGGGAATTCTACTTGGTGCCATTCGATTTTTCTCGGCGAGCTGCTTCTAGACATGGTCTTAGATTTTATTTTCGCCCAGCCATTCGCCCAGAATCGAAAATATGTTTCTCAAAAACCTTGGGTTCCGTTTTTTTGGACTTTAAAAGTCCTCTGTAGCCCAAAATATAAGTCCTAGGGAATTCTACTTGGTGCCATTCGATTTTTCTCGGCGAGCTGCTTCTAGACATGGTCTTAGATTTTATTTTCGCCCAGCCATTCGCCCAGAATCGAAAATATGTTTCTCAAAAACCTTGGGTTCCGTTTTTTGGACTTTAAAAGTCCTCTGTAGCCCAAAATATAAGTCCTAGGGAATTCTACTTGGTGCCATTCGATTTTTCTCGGCGAGCTGCTTCTAGACATGGTCTTAGATTTTATTTTCGCCCAGCCATTCGCCCAGAATCGAAAATATGTTTCTCAAAAACCTTGGGTTCCGTTTTTTGGACTTTAAAAGTCCTCTGTAGCCCAAAATATAAGTCCTAGGGAATTCTACTTGGTGCCATTCGATTTTTCTCGGCGAGCTGCTTCTAGACATGGTCTTAGATTTTATTTTCGCCCAGCCATTCGCCCAGAATCGAAAATATGTTTCTCAAAAACCTTGGGTTCCGTTTTTTGGACTTTAAAAGTCCTCTGTAGCCCAAAATATAAGTCCTAGGGAATTCTACTTGGTGCCATTCGATTTTTCTCGGCGAGCTGCTTCTAGACATGGTCTTAGATTTTATTTTCGCCCAGCCATTCGCCCAGAATCGAAAATATGTTTCTCAAAAACCTTGGGTTCCGTTTTTTGGACTTTAAAAGTCCTCTGTAGCCCAAACTATAAGTCCTAGGGAATTCTACTTGGTGCCATTCGATTTTTCTCGGCGAGCTGCTTCTAGACATGGTCTTAGATTTTATTTTCGCCCAGCCATTCGCCCAGAATCGAAAATATGTTTCTCAAAAACCTTGGGTTCCGTTTTTTGGACTTTAAAAGTCCTCTGTAGC
>JBAKBP010008634.1:0-89764 GCA_037953745.1 Lithodes maja | reverse complement strand
CTCATCCTTAGCTTCCTTTAGAACTCTAGGCGAGATTGTATCAGGTCCAGGCGTTTTATTTACCTTGAGTTTATCTAAACAATTCAATACTTCTCTCTCTGTAACGGTAATATTGCTTAGAACATCTGAATTATCAATCTGAATCGGCGATGGTGTAGGGATATCACTGAGGTCTTCGGTTGTAAAAACTGATGCAAAGAAGGTATTGAGGGCATTACTCATTTGTACTAAGTCTTTGGTGTATTCTCCATTTTCATCGACTAACGGTCCAACAGTTGAAGTAACTACTTTTTTCTTTCTGATATAACTATAGAATTCTTTCGGGTTTGTTTTACTTTGATTCGCAACATGTAACTCCAAGGTCTTTTTACTTTGCTTAATTAACTGTTTGGCTTTGCGTCGTAGCTCTACAAATTTCACCCGTTCTTCGTCATTTTGCGAGGATTTTAATCTATCATTAGCACATTTTTTAGCAAGCAGACAGTCTGAAATATCTTTATTCCACCATTTGGGCTTATCATTATGGCCTGGACGCCGTATTTTCGATGGTATGCAGTCTTGCACTGCATTAAGGTAAGTGGTTGTGAAACACTCCCATGATGTATTTATGTCGTTATTGTTAGTCAGAAAGCTCCAGTCAGTTTCTTTAAGCTTTGATTTAAGTTTATGAAAATTTGCTTTCTTGAAATTAGGGACTTTCTCAATGCTGCTATTTGATTTGTTACTAGTAAACTTTAAAGTGAAAGTTATCGTACGATGGTCGCTGTTACTGAATTCATCACCAACATTCAAATTTTCTTTTAATTCTTCTTTTGTTGCGAGTACAAGGTCAAGCACATTATTACCACGGGTCGGAGATTGTACAAATTGAAAAAGTGAACTCTCTTGCAAGTTAGCATAGAGGTCGTGTCCAGAGTTTGAAGTAAGAATATCGCCCCATTTAGTCACGGGTAAGTTGAAATCGCCAAGAATTACGGTATCTTGTATGTTAGTTATTTCTGCAATTTGTTCATAAATTTCACTGTCAGTTTGCACTGATTGAGATGGGGGTCTGTATAATAAAGCTAGTGTTATTTTAGTTCCTCGTTTATTATTTAATAGTACGAAAGATATGTCTATATTCGCAATTTGAGGTTTTGCCATTAAGACGGGATTAAGACTTTCCTTTATAAAAAACAGAACTCCTCCTCCATTTCTATTGATCCGACTTTTCTCAAACATTGTATAACCAGGAAGCGTATATTCGGCTAAAAAGTCTCTGTCTTCCGTATTTAACCAAGATTCTGTAATGCCGATTATATCATAATGTTCTGTAAACAAGATTTCCTCTAGATCTGAAAATGTATTGCGTATGCTACGAGCATTTACATAATACACCTTAAGAGTATTAAGAGTTGGATGTTACCGATTGTGCATTGTCTGAATTTTCAGTTCGTATTTGACTTACACTACCCTGTCTGGGGTCTGGTTGACCCCGTTTTTGAACGGAAATCCTTGACTGCATCGTTCAGCAGACGACCAAGACGTGCAGCTCCTACTTCATTGAGATGTACACATCTCCTGAAAACAAAGATTTATCATAGTATCAATGATCCCACGTGTCGACAAAGCCGATGTCCTCCTCCCTGCAGAGTTTGGCTAGTCGGCGATTTGTACTGGTAGCTATGTTGTAGAATCGGTTTTCTACATCAATCCGGGGAACAATTCCTGAAATTAAGATTCTATTAGATTTTTCCTTGAAGGACCTGATCAGCCGCCGGTACTTGCAAAGTAGTTCCTCTGACCGCGTCCGTTGGACATCGTTAGATCCAACGTGGATGACGTATGTAGTGCTTGCGGGGGCGAGCCTGGAAACCTCTTCCACAGCCGCAACAATGTCGTCCACGCCGCCACCTGGGATACAGAATCGCTTTCTGGTCCAGGGTGCCCTGGCGCAGAACTCATTTAGATGGCCACGGACCATGGAGTCGCCCACAAGCCGAACTTCTTCCGTTTCCTCTTCCTCGTCAATAGCCAGAATTTTGAAGCGGTTTTGGCATGTTGTCGGGATGACCTTCCTGGTACTGGTACTGGGATGCACATTGTTTCTCACTAACTGAAAATTGTCCTGGGGGGGGGAGTGAGAGTAGAGTCATTATTATTTTCTGCAACATCTAAGGTAGCTGCTGGTGTGGGTACCGGTACTGTATGCACTGGAATGGCGGTTGACATCGTAGTGGTTTCTTGGGCCGAGGGCACTCCTACGTTGAGTGTGGCAAATTCTTGAAGGGATTCAAGCTTCGTAGTCAGGGCATCGATCTTGCGGTGAGCTGCATTCAATTCATCCGCAATCTTCTCTTGGAGCTGGCAAAATCTACAAATTTGGACATCAGTATCAACAAACATGGTAGGGCCAAATTTACCGGAACAACTCGTGCAGGTTCGTTGCGGCGCCATGACGATATAATCACAATATGCCTGAAAATCACACAAATTTATGGTAGCAAAATGGTACAATTAAAGCCTGAAAATAACAAAAAGTGTATGTTAGCAATGTGATACAATTAATTCCTGAAAATCACAAAATTTTGTTAGCAATATGATAAAATTAATATGCCTGTAAATCACAAACAATATGTTAGCAATAGAACACAATGTATGCCTGAATAAAACAAAAATTATTGATGTTAGCAGTATGACACAGTTAAAGCCTGACAATCACAAATGGACTAGAAATTTGTTACAACATTTACTGGGAAAAAAAGTGGGAGAGGGTTAATGTAGCCTAGTGAGAAAACTGGAAAACAGTATACAGTACAGTAACACAAAATATTTGTTAGCAATATGGTACAATTAATGCCTGTAAATCACAAAAAGAATATGTTAATCACAAGAACACAATTTATGCCTGCAAATATAACAAAAAATTATGTTAGTAGTATGACACAGTTAAAGCCTGAAAATTGTAAATGGACTAGTAATTTGTTACAAAATTAACTGGAAAAAAAAAGTGGGAGAGGGTTAATTTAGCCTAGTGAGAAAACTGGAAAGCAGTATACAGTACAGTAACAACAAATATTGGTTAGCAATATGGTACAATTAATGCCTGTAAATCACAAAAAGAATATGTTGATCACAAAAAGAATATGTTAACACTAGAACACAATTTTATGCCTGAAAATAAAAATAAAATTATGTTAGCAGTATGACACAGTTAGGCTAAAGCCTGTATATTAGTTTATACAGTGGTCGACACAATACTAATAATAATGGAGTTAGTAATATCCCTGGCAAGAGTGTGAGAGGCCTATTATTATGGTGACAAGTATCTGAAATGCGATTAATAAATAGGCTATCAAAAAGTATTACAGTAACTAAATTATTCTAACCCAATATTAAAACTATCTTGACAAATGTTAGTGTGTGCGATTTATATAGATAACCAAGATAAAAAGTTCAACCAAGTACAGTATTGGCTAGACTTTGTTATATAAAATACAAGAAGAGGGTTTGTTTATGCGTACACAGGTGGCGCTGGTATCGGCGGCGTCTCTACTAACTTGACAAATAATTTTTTGAAAAACAAACGTGTATTAGTCAAAACTACAGTACAATGTCATGCAAGATAACTACTGGGTGGTTGTCTAAGCACTTAACTACAGTGAGGGCTAAAATATCGACTATAAGTGCTAGAACTTTATAATATGAAAACAAGCAAATAGCTTGTTTACTTTAGAGCGTCGGTCGTCACTAACCGGTACAAATGTAAACAAAAACAGTCTCGATAAACAAACGTTTATCAGTCAAAAACACAGCAAAATTACATGCAAAGCAACTACAGGGTAGTTAAGCTAGAGCTTAGCTACAGCTCATGCAAACAAATAAGGGGATGAGTAATGGAGTACTCAAGTTATGGTCAATTTTCGAGCAGCGAGAGCGAAGTGCTGTTGGCGGGTTGGCGCGTCAGAGTCGAATTGAGTAGGAGGAGGCGGAAGCGTTGGTTGAAGTAACGACACTTATGGAATATAATTTATATAATTTATGTATGCGTGTAAATATGCAGTATACGGATTGAGTTCTATACCCTAATAAAATCCTAGCTAAGCTAGCCTAACCTAATGTAACCTAACCTAACCTAACCTCTCTCTCTCCCTCTCTCTCTTTCATCATATTTTTTCCAACCGCCTGACCTAACCTAACCTAACCCTTTCTCTCTCTCTTAACCTAACCTAACCTAACCTAACCTCTCTCTCTCTCTCTCTCTCTCTCTTTCATCATATTTTGTTCACCGTATTCCTATTTTTAGAGTTCAGATTTAAAGATACCAAGCCAGATATATCTTGACTAACATTCAGTTTTTCTCAGGATGTCAAACCGGAGCAGTTTGTGTCAAGACTTGAATGAATATCAGAAAGAATACAATAAAATTAGCAGGAAATAGCATTGTTTTGGCCATGTTATCACTTCCAAAGACATAAATTGAACTATAAAACCTAATTTTATCTTAATATGGGCAATAATAAAGAGTACAAATAATGAACTCGTCTTTCGTTTGACATCTTGGTTTTTCTAGTATCGAATAAGTCTTAGGTTGTCCCCGCCGGGGTATAGGGTTTTGTATTACACACGGGGAGGTCAATAACAACTCGCCCAATGTCATATCGGGCACTTGTCAAAACTCCCACTCTTAGGCTGACCCCGAATAGATCGAATAGATCGCTTCAATTAGGTGATGTGCTACATTAGCAATAAAAAACCCTAACCTTAGCAGAAAAAAAACTGTTACCTAAGATATAACCCACTAACTGAGGGGGTTGCCGGCGACACCTCCTCGCAAACATAAAGCGCTAACTATAGTTACTCATTGGTAATTTAGTAACTAAAATAGTTAAACTCTATTGTGATAGTAAGAGATGAGCGAGTCATACTTTACGTTAGCATAATTTGTGAGATGTTGGAAAAAAAGAACAACAAAAGTTATTTAATAGTCTTTTATTGTCTTCAGTCGGTGTATCTGATAAGTACGTACATGGATTAGTAAGGTTACTTAGACATCTACAGTATATAGCAACAAATATGGCGTTGTCCAGTATTCTTTCAGGCCGATTATTTTACTTCCTTTGTTCCACCTGTCTGCAGTGGGGATCCATTTGCATTTGACCTGTCTTCTCCACATTGTTTTCCCGATGACTCCTGTTGTTTCTTCTCATGAAAATGTGGGAGTGTGATGTTCAAGAGAGGATAGGCTTGACGGTGTACTTGATATCCTCCCGACATATGGGGCACTGAACGACGGCCAGAGCACAGGAGGTACAGGTCACCATGTGTGTACAAGGGAGGAACACAACATTAACTCAACATGCATACAAATCTTACACATGAGACTCTCACAAATCTTTTCAAGCTCCTCCGCAAGTTGAGTGAATTTTTGTACGAGCATAGCATCGACAACCTTAATGTTATTAGAAGACTTGTCATTAGGCTTCAAAATGGATGCTGGTGCCTCATTTATTTCAATGTGCTCTAATGACGGTGAAGAGCTGGAAAAGGGTTGCTTCGGTGCAGTCTCGTCCATTCCAATCACCTCGTTGACCCTGTTCATAGCACCTATGGTCTCTGTAACATACCCTGCTCCAGGCTGCTGGGCTTGGGTAGCTTGTTCCCCAATGGCTTCCTCTTCAATCTCCTTTCTGGACCTTTGGCGGAGAGTCTGGCGAGTCTCCTCCTCCGTGAACTGCAGTATGGACGCGATGCAAAGCTCCAGGTTGAAGAAGGGCATCCCAGTCTGTTCCAGTTTGCGTTTGAGTGTGCTGTGAACCTTCTGCTCTGGGAAGCCCATCGCTAAAACACCCTGGATGATGTCCAGCTCCATCAGAGACTTTAGCTCCTGGTTGGTGACCGTCAACCCCACAGAAGCAGGCGTGGAGGTAGATGTTTGGGACCGGATATAGGGAGGACCCTCGTGACGCTCCTGATTTATAAATTTCTGTCCCTTAGTGAGGAGCACAAAGTTACATTCGGGGTACCAGCGAGCATGTTGCCTCCAAGGGAATTGTACTTGCAACAAAAGAAGAATTGATAGAGAATTTGAATGTTGGTGATGAATTCAGTAACAGCGACCATCGTACGATAACTTTCACTTTAAACTTTACTAGTAACGAACCAAATAGTAGCATCGAAAAAGTCCCTAGTTTCAAGAAAGCAAACATCCATAAACTTAGAGCTATGTTTAAAGAAACTGACTGGAGCTTTTTAATTAACAATAACGACATAAATACATCTTGGAAGTTATTCGAAACCACTTACCTAAAAGCAGTGCAAGACTGCATACCATCGAAAATACGGCGTCCAGGCCATAATAATAAGCCCAAATGGTGAAATAAAGATATTTCAAACTGCCTGCTTGCTAAAAATTTTTGTAATGATAGATTAAAATCCTCACAAAATGACGAAGAATGGGTGAAATTTGTAGAGCTACGACGCAAAGCCAAAAAGTTAATTAAGCAAAGTAAAAAGACCTTAGAGTTACATATTGCGAATCAAAGTAAAACAAACCCGAAAGAATTCTATAGTTATATCAGAAAGAAAAAAGTAGTTACTTCAACTGTTGGACCGTTAGTCGATGAAAATGGAGAATACACCAAAGACGAAGTACAAATGATTAATGCCCTCAATACCTTCTTTGCATCAGTTTTTACAACAGAAGACCTCAGTGATATCCCTACACCATCCCCGATTCAGATTGATAATTCAGATGTTCTAAGCAATATCACCGTTACAGAGAGAGAGAAGTATTGAATTGTTTAGATAAACTCAAGGTAAATAAAACGCCAGGACCTGATACAATCTCGCCTAGAGTTCTAAAGGAAGCTAAGGATGAGCTCTCCAAACCACTGACATTACTATTCAATAAATCCTTGCAGTCTGGAACTATGCCTGATCAGTGGAAGCTAGCCAACATAACACCGATATTAAAAAAAGGCAGCAAATCCCTACCCAGTAACTATCGTCCAATTAGCTTAACCTCAGTTGTATGTAAAATGCTAGAAACGGTCATACGAGACAGACTCGAATATCACTTAGAGGAAAATAACATACTTAAAGATACTCAACACGGCTTTCGTAAAAAACGTTCCTGTTTAACAAACCTCTTAGACTTCTTCCACGATATCCTCAACCTCTACGATGAGAGTAAAGCTGTAGATATTATATACCTTGATTTTCAAAAGGCCTTTGACAAAGTTCCCCACAAACGTTTACTGCTAAAACTAAAAGCGCATGGAATACAAGACGGTGTGTTGAAATGGATAGAAAATTGGCTCAGCAACCGAAAGCAAAGGGTAGTCATAAACGGGAAGGCACCTAAATGGACCAATGTAAGTAGCGGGGTACCCCAGGGATCGGTACTAGGACCAATTCTCTTTCTAATTTACATCAATGACATAGATGAGGGTCTCACCTGTACAATCTCAAAATTTGCTGACGATACAAAAATTGCAAATAGCGTACTCTCAAAAGAACAAGTTGACGATATGCAACACAATCTAGATAAATTGTCATGTTGGGCCCAAATTTGGCAAATGAGTTTCAATGCGCATAAATGTAAAGTACTACATGTCGGATACCTAAATGAGAAAGCAAACTATTCGATGAATGGCACTCAGCTTAAGAATGTAAACAGAGAAACCGATCTGGGAGTAACAATATCGAGTAACCTAAAACCGAGTCAACAATGTTCAGAAGTTGTTAAGAAGGCAAACAAAATAATTGGCTTTATAGGCAGGTCATTTGAGCATAAATCCAAAGAAGTTATCCTAACCCTTTACAATTCCTTAGTCCGCCCTCTTCTGGAATACTGCATTCAATCCGGGTGCCCTTATTACCAAAAAGATATAAACAAGCTAGAACGAGTTCAACGTAGAGTTACCAAAATTATACCTAGCCTAAAGAACAAACCATACGAAGAGCATCTTAGAGAATTAAATCTATTTCCTTTAACCCAGCGCAGATTAAGAGGTGACTTAATTCAAGTGTTCAAAATCATCAAACGCATCGACAATATGAACTGTAGTAAGTACTTCACTATCGACCAATCTAATTACACGCGGGGAAACGGTAGCAAAATTATTGGAAAATCTTTTAACTCGCACGAATCTAAGAATTTCTTCTTCAATCGAGTTGTCAACTTGTGGAATGGGCTTCCCCGAAACGTTATAGACTGCATCACCGTTGATTCATTTAAACTCCGCCTAGACAAATATCTCTCATCAAACCCGCGACTGACTGCGTTTGTAAATTAATAACTTTATTTTATCCCCCCCTCAGTTACTAACCCATCTGTCCTCTACTAACTTCCTAATCCTGCCACGGACATTAGTTCCAGGGCAGTAATTCCCTTTCCAATGTTCCCTTACCCACTCTAAACCACTGTTTGGACACTTGATCCTCAGTGTTTTGGAGGACAAGCAACCTAGAAGGGTCACTAGATCTGTTGTTGCTTGATTTCCTTTGTACTCCTTTGTACTCCCAGTTGCGCAGACCGTTGCCGCAGTGGAAGCAGCGCACATGATCGCTCAAACAACAGTAGAAAAAGCCAGCCTCCGACAGCTCCTTAGGTTTCTGTTTGATGAGTTCCGGCCACCGGGCGTAGCTGTCTAAACGACTCTCATATGTGAGGTAGTCGGGTCTTTTGGGACCCCTTTGACCAACCACTCCCTCAAGATTCATATGGGTCTTGTTGGATGGACCATTTTTCTCTGAGCATGATCTGGACATGTGACGTCTGCCCTCGGAGATGTTCATCTCCGGGTTACCTACTTCACACCCCGGGGATATTCGAGAGATGATGCGACTGTACTTGAGTGGAATGTTACCCACCGGGTGTTCCCTCACAAATGGGCAGCGAGGGAAGTGCTGCTGGTGCTTCCCCGTACTGTGTCCCCCTTCTTCCAGTCCCCCACGATTCCACAACAGAACGCGCAGGCACAATTGTCCATTGTTCGCAAAAAATAGAACCCGTCATGAGCAAGGTCTGAGGATTTTAACCATGATACTGGCCAGTCAATGAACGTTTCCAACCGCTCCTTCTCGAATCTTAGACTGTCATACGAAAAAAACTTCTTGGATCGAGTCTCAGAGCTGTGTGTGTTGAGTGAGATTTCAGCCATTCTTGAGGTACAGATCCTGAAAAAATACATGTTGCAGTTGTACATGTGTTGACAATATTGCTCATAAACTGTGTAATTTTAGCCACTTTTTCTTGATCGTCTCCATACATGAATATACTTCATAGTGATCCATATCATACAGCTATTGCTAGTGATCTGATGGAATAACTTGCCTCTTATTTTGAAAATGAATCTTTAGATGGAGTGGGTAGCATTGCAAAAGCGTACATCCCCACAAAGACACAAACCTTAATCTCCAAACTATATTCAACATGCGTGGATAATAGCTCCTACCCTCGGGGTAGAGGTCTTGTCGCCTGGAACTGCCTGGGTTGGCTCACTGTGGAGGTAAGAGAGTATGACGGGTCTGGGCTGTCTCGGGAGGCTTTAATACCTCCACGAGCGGTTGGAGTGGGGGTGCCAGCTATTAGTTTAATGGGCAACCCCCCGGAAAGTGGGACTCGCGATGGTTCAATAGGAGACCCACCCGCGGGTTGTCAGTGCGGGTATTTTAGACGAGAGTAGATTAATTATATCTCCACCATATTGCTTTTTGATCTGAGTGTTTACAATATGAGAGAGATGAAGATCCGTTGCCGTAATAATTAGATCTACTAATCACGCTGGGCTTTGGACGACGTACCCCCCTTAGACGAGAGCAACCCATCCGTATCCCGGATCGCCTCGGAGATCGGCCCAACATTCTTGACTTGTTTCTAATTTCTAACCCTTCTTATACTGTCGATCTTTTCTCTCCTTTGGACTCCTCCGACCATAATCTTATCTCTGTCACCTGTCCTATCTCTCCAGTACGGCCATCCGATCCTCCTGTGTGTGTGTGTGTGTGTGTGTGTGTGTGTGTGTGTGTAGACAGTCATATGTAGTGTAGCTAATGTTTGCTTCCAAAGATAGAATACCTATGGGGACTTATCTGGGCTGGCAAATAAACTCCTGTCCTGGCTCTCGTATCTCTGAGCTTAGTAAATAAATTATAATGAGACGTACGGGACTCCTTTATCTAGGCCAGTGTATACACACTGGTAGATGTTGAGAAATGTTTTCGTATATTACTTCTATTATGTTAGGTTAGGTTAACTTAGGTTAGGTTAGGCTAGGTTAGGTTAGAGATATTAGGATTAGTAGTTAGGTTAGGTTAGGTTAGAATTTTCTCTCAAAGTTCTACATTCGATCTCAGACCACGGTGGGTGGATTTTGACCCGTTCGAGTGATCATCTTCCCGCCTCCTTACTTGAAGTCGTCTAGAGGTCCCGTCCTCACAGCTGGGGTCTGCCACCGCTCATGGGAAGGGTTTTTGTCCGGATTAGATCTCCAGCTACGGTGGTGTTGTTTGACCCTCCGAGTGATCATCTTCCCGCCTCCTGGGAAGAGTTTTTGCCCGGATTAGATCTTAAGTCACGGTGGTGGTGTTTGACCCTCCGAGTGATCATCTTCCCGCCTCCTGGGAAGGGTTTTGTCATGGATTCGATCTCAGACCACGGTTGGGTGGCTTTTGACCGTCTGAGTCATCACTCTCCCGCCTCCTGGGAAGGGTATTGTCGCGGATTCGATCTCAGACCACGGTGGGTGGATTTTGATCGTCAATTTTTGCTCAAATGGTCGACCTGACCCGTTCCACGTTTGCAGGTGGTATTCTTATGCAGTTTGGTCTGGCGAGTCCAAATCTGTCTTCAGAATTGGGCTAGCTGATGAAATAGAGGTACTGGAGCGTCTAATTTCGCCGAGTTTTGAAGGTATGTCAAAAGTAAGTCCATATTCGTGTTCCCCGTCAAAAACTAGTCCAGAAAAAGGTGTGGTTGCATCAGTCTGCGACAATTTTCCCGACCGCTATCTTCGAGCCCTTCCCGGAAACTCTATGAATAGTCGGAAAAAATATGGTGAAAGAAAGAAAGGGTCGCTGTCAGACTGATATATGGGGGCAGGTGTTCCAAAAATATTTTCGATGTGGGAGTGTGGGAGGCCCGGGGTGTTTGTACGCACGTAAGCGCGGCTACCCTTTTCCTATAAAGGAATTTTTTATCTTGTGGCTTAATCACGAGTGAGGCCCGCAAGACGAGAACCGTGTGTGTGTGTGTGTGTGTGTGTATGTGTGTATGTGCATGCGTGTGTGCGTGTGTGCGTGTGTGCATGTTTATGCGGCTGCCTTTTACCCATATTATTCTGAGAAGGCAAGGAATTTTTGATCTTTTTTATTAATCACGAATGAGGTCCGAAGCGAGTGTGTGTGTGTGTGTGTGTGTGTGTGGGTGAGTTTGCTTGTGTGTTTGTGTGTGTGTGTTACCAACAGAGTGTTTTCTTTACTCAAAAAGGCCTAGAGCAAATGGACTGTACATTTCCACATCCATTTCCTGGGTGACTCTTCCCAATTGGAAGAAATGATAGCTGGATTACTCTGTTCAAGAATTTTGGCCTAGTTATTTGGAACAGGGTGTTACGTAGGCTAGGTTAGGTTAGAGATATTAGGCTAGGCTAGGCTAGGTTAGGTTAGAGATATTAGGATTAGTAGTTAGGTTAGGTTAGGTTAGGCTAGGTGAGGTGAGGTTAGGCTAGGTGAGGTTTGGTTAGGTTAGGTTAGGTTAGATTAGGTTAGGTTAGGCTAGGCTAGGTTAGGTTAGGTTAGGTTAGGTTAGGATATTAGGATTAGTAGTTAGGTTAGGCTAGGTGAGGTGAGGTTAGGCTAGGTGATCGCTGTCAGACTCACTACTACTACTACTACTACTACTACTGTAGTAATTAGGAGTAGGGCCTTGAGACATCCGGACATCTTTACGTCCGGCACCAATACCTCTTTTGGGAGGGGTGTTGGGAGCCTTCTTGTTGAACTTAGGACGCATTTTGAATGGGTCAGAGGTGGGCGGTGGGCTGTTTATATCCGGTGTGTTTGTATGCGTGGTCCGTATGTGCGGCTACCCTTTACCTATAAAGGATTTTGTTATCTTGTAGCTTAATCACGAGTGAGGCCCTCAAGACGAGAACCGAGTGTGTGTGTGTGTATGTGCATGCGTGTGTGTGTGCGTGTGTGCATGTTTATGCGGCTGCCTTTTACCCATATTATTCGGAGAAGGCAAGGAATTTTGTATCTCGTTGATTAATCACGAATGAGGTCCGAAGCGATTGTGTGTGTGTGTCTGTGCGCGTGTGTGTGTGTGTGTGTGGATGAATTTGCTTGTGTGTTTGTGTGTGTGTGTGTTACCAACAGAGTGTTTTCTTTACTCAAAAAGGCCTAGACCAAATTAATGGACTGTACATTTCCACATCTATGTGTGTGTTGTGAAGAGAGAGAAGGTGTGTGTGTATGCGTGTGTGTATGACACAATTAACATATACATTTCCACATCCACACAGCCAACCACTATAGAACACATGTAGCAGCTCACGTGTATGTGTGAGTTATACTACTTGATATTAATGACTCTTGTTTGGTTGGCCGAGAATTAAGGGGGGGATGGGCTTATTTATTGGCTCATTTATATATTTTGTTACTATCTTTTTAGTTTCCTCCCTAGACCTCCATCAAGCTTAAAATAACACCCGCTCAAGACTCTCCTTCAAGGTATATTTGTACATTTTGTCGATAGAAAAATGTCTCAGCCGAAGGCCACTTCCTCTTAAAATACAGGCTCGCTATCGCTCGCCAGGTTAGTCAATATACTCATGTATGGTCGTACGAGACTGGATAAACCCACTGATATCCGGTTACGTAAGCCATGGATTACATAACACTGATATCCAGTTTAGGTTAGAAAGGAAGTACATCCGGTGATAGCACCTATAGACACACACATTAGGCAGGTTAAAGCACGTAGACTTAGCTAGGTTACGTGATGTTAGGTAAGGTCGATCCGGCTTCGCCGGATCGGCCTACGATCCGGGGGTTAGGCGGGTTAAAGCACGTAGACTTAGTTAGGTTACGTCATGTTAGGTAAGGACGATCCGGCTTCGCCGATCCGATAGGTCGATCCGGCGATGGACGATCCGGGCATTGGACGATCCGCCATTGGACGATCCGGCATTGGTCAATCCGGTGATGGAAGATCCGGCATTGGTCAATCCGGCATTGGTCATTCCGGTATTGGTCATTCCGGTATTGGTCATTCCGGCATTGGTCATTCCGGCATTGGTCATTCCGGCATTGGTCATTCCGGCATTGGTCATTCCGGCATTGGTCATTCTGGCATTGGTCATTCCGACTCGATTTCCCTCTACTCTCTTAAGATCCTAGGCCTAAATTTTTTTTTTAAAAGGCCCCAGTAACAGTTGATTTTTTTTTTTCCCCTCCATACCTCATATCACTTCTCCATATCTGTCAAAATCCCCTCCTCCCCTCCCCCCCCCCCCATTCAATTATCACCTATTTTTCTCTTATTCCTGTAATTATCTGTTTATTTATGGCGCCAAAAATCCCCACCCAGTTCCAAGGTGGAAAGAGGAGAGAGAGAGAGTAGTAGCCCAGACCACATCCAGTCTCTCACCAGAGCTCGTGGAGGGATGGTGTACTCTCGCTCCGTGTCAATTTCTTGAATGAACCGCTCAGCAATATTTCATGTTTGTCACCCCCCAAACACTATTCCCACTTGTTTTATTGTTGTAACATGTTACTATCTTCATATTAAACGTAAAATAGGCGCATATGGATAAGTATTAATTAAATTTATGGTAAATTAACGATTTTAGTGAGGAATGAGTCTAAATACCTACGCACAGGGGTATGGTGTATACTACAGGGGCTGCGTAGCAGAGAGGTTAAAGGGGGACTACTTATGTTTTTTATACTCCGTAAATTCTGCTTTTCCGGTCATTTCTGCTCGGGGATACTCTTCCTCACTACTTAAAGTCTCATTGAAATCTCTCTCGGGGTCTGAAACTTTGCTGTCGGGGTAGAATTATCGTCATTGGTAAGTTCTCGGGATCCCCCCTCCCCGCTTGTCGTAACTTCCTCGGTTCCCCCATTTCTCTCTCGTTCTGACCTGGAATGACTCTCGTATTGGTTACTTCTGTAAGACTGCCAGAACGGAAAGTCCCCAGTATAATCCCCTCTCCGAATGGGATCTTCTGTCTTATAACGATTTGAAAATAATCAGAATTATTAGCCCCGGATTCTATATCTTCCTCACTTTCTTCCTCGCTACTCCACTCACTCATGTCTGGGGATAAAATGCCCTCGCACCGCTTGGTATGGCGAATATGTGTAGCCGAAACATTATCTCCATGATGCAAATATATAACTTGGTATGGTCCATTTATCTCCACAACCCGGAAGGGACCCTAAAATTTCTCTTCCAATTTACCGGTCCGTGTGGGATCATGTCTGTTGACCAAAATGTATTCCCCCCGGTAATATGGATTATTTAAGGTAAGTTTCTCGGGCTGCCGTTGAGTGACGTGGTTATGAACTTGTTGCCGTCTTTCCCCTTGATCTCGCAGATAATGTTCTGTTTGGGAGTATTTGGCGGAAATGACAGGATAGGGTAATAGTCGTTCTTGAGGAAGTTTCGTAGTAATTTCAAAAATAATCTCATAGGGAGAATACCCGGTAGTTCTACAAACGGTGGTATTGATTCCCCAGACAATTTCTGGCAATTATTCCGGCCAACCTCGGGATATTTCTTCCCCTTGCGAACTTAGACTAGCTCGTACACAATTCGCTAGTAACCGATGATTTCTTTCACATAGAGCATTCCCTTGTAAATAATATAGGGAGGTATGTTGAATCTGGAAACCCAAAGTATCCCTCAAATGTTGCCAAATTTCATAATTAAACTCCTTTCCTCTATCACTCAGAATACATACAGGGGTTCCATACACAAACATGACTTTCTCCAGAATACTGTTAGCCACAGTCTCAGCTTTCTTGTCCGGAATATCACAAGCAACCGTATATTTTGAAAAGACGTCGACACAGGTCAACATGTACCTTTTGTTCGTCTGTCTAGGCTGAGGTCCCATAATGTCCACAGACAACTTCTCCCACGGTTTTCCGGCCAGAATGTGTCCTGATGATTGTTTGGGTCCTCGTCCGTCATTCCCTCTTTGACACCCCAAACAACTTTGGATCACTTCTTTAACAATTTTGTCGGCTCGTGAGGTCCAGTACCTATCATTAAACTGCTTCAAGACTCTTGACTGACCTAAATGAGCCCCCTTCCCCTCCTGTTCGTGGGTAATTTTAATCATGTGTTTAGCCTTAAGGTAATCTAATACCACCCGATCCTTAGAATCCCTCCAGGCTCCCTCAGAAAATGTTACTTTATTTCCACAATTTGGTATCGGATCTTTTTTTTTCTTGTTGGGTTGAGTGGGTTGGACTGGTGCTACAGGTAATCTGAATAGACCATCGGCATTGGTATGTAATTTATCCGGTCGATGCCTAACTTCAAAGGAATATTCCTCCAGAATCCCCTTCCACCTAACAAACAATGCATCTTCTGTCTTCATTTTTCTAAGCCATTGTAAACTATGGTGGTCCGTGATTACTTCAAAATGAACTCCGGCTAAATAAGAACGGAAAAATTATACAGCCCAGACTAAAGCTAGACGTTCTTTTTTAGTAACGCTGTAATTTTTGTCGCCCTTATTCAGGGTCCGGCTGGCGCATGCCACTATGCCTTCTTTCCCATCCACCTTCTGGGCCAAGACTGCCCCTAGCCCTTCATCAGAAGCATCGGTATACAATTGGAACGGCTTGGTAAAATCAGGATGACAAACAATGGGGTTAGAGGTTAGCTTTTGTTTCAGGTGATCAAAAGCTATTTGACAGCTCTGGTCCCAGTCAAATTTCCTCCCCTTTTTCAAGTATCTTAGTCATAGGTCGAGCAGTTTTTGAAAAATAAGGCATACACCTCCGATAATAGGAAGCCATTCCCAGAAACGCTCTGATTCCTTTGACAGTGGTGGGGGGTGAAATTTCTGCGATAGCTTTTACTTTAACCCATCAAGTGCGATAGGCCTCACGGAGGAGGTTACCATAGGAAATGCGATACGCCTCACGGAAGCAAGACCATAAAAAAAAAAATCATAAACACCCCAGGGACTCTCAAAACAAAGGATATGTTATTAGGTGAGATAATTCCCCTCTAGTACTTCCTACAACCCATCCATATGTTTCCCCCCCCCTTCACTACCTTATTCCCCCCTCCCCCCCATCCTCAATTATCACCTATTTTTCCTCTTATTTTCAATATTTATCGGTTATTTTTCTCTCTTGCGGTAATGTAGCACAAATGGGTTGCATAACAAATCGTTATATAACACCGAGACACCGCGGGAGTGCTTCAGTTGAGTCAAAGACAGCGAGAGGTGAGGGTGTGTGACTTGCTGGCTCACGCCTGAGAATATAACCGGGTGGGGAATATTTACGATTTTCACCTCCCAAATGATTTTTCCACTAATTTTATCACTCTTCAAGGTTCATATATTCATCATATATGTAAAATAAAAGCCCATTGCAAACAAATAATGCTTTATATTGTAAATATAACGAATTATGTCAGAATCCAATGCTAGAAATTCACAAATAAGTACCCTTGCCCCAAGGGTATTTTTGCGCTTAATGGGTTAAAGGGTCAGGTTGAATACCTTTCTAGGAAACCACATGTCCTAAGTATGCTACTTCGTGGGCCCCTAATTGGCACTTGGAAGGTTTTAATTTAAGTCCTGCCTTCCTGATTCTCTCTAATACTTCTCGTAATCGGTTGATATGTTCCTCCCAACTGTTTGAAAAGATTATGATATCGTCCAGGTAAGCTAGGCAAGTTCTCCATGTCAATCCCCTCAGTACTTCATCCATGACTCTAGTAAAACTGGCTTGTCCATTACAAACTCCGAAGGGTAAAACCATGAACTGGTAGAGTTTACCTTCGCTCGTGCCAAACGCGGTTTTCGCCTGGTCCTCTGACCTAACTGGTACTTGCCAGTACCCACTTTGTAGATCTAGGGTGGAAAACCACGTTGACCCATTTAATGATTCTAGCGAGTCATCAATACGAGGTAGGGGTTGAGCATCTTTGATGGTAACATCATTCAGTTTTCTGTAATCCACACAGAACCGAGTGGACCCATCTTTTTGTTTTTACTAGGACTACCGGAGATGACCACGGACTGTAGGATTCCACTACTATACCTTCCTTAAGCATAACATCTACCTGTTCCTTCTCCTTCTGTCTCATAATGGGATTTTGTCATCTATAGGGTTGTCTAATAGGGGGTCCTTGAGTATGTATCTCGTGTGTGTGTCGGGTTCGGGCCGATCCGTGGTCCCCTTCATCTTCGGCAAATACGTCTCTGTAAGCCCAGAGTAATTCATGTAAAGTGGCAGCTTCATCTGACGTCAATTGTTTTGGGATCTCGGGTAAGTTAATTGGCCAGTTAGTCACAACAGTGGTGGGTTGCGCAGGTGTAACTTGTCCTAACAGTCTTCCCTTTTGGCAATTGATCGTATTCTCTCCAAAGTTAGCAAGAACTAATTTCCTCTGATCGGTAGTAATAAAGGTGGGAGATATTCGCGCTTCATTCTGTGCATCTGATTAAAAAATCCCGGCAGTCATTCCCAGATATCTGGGAATTTCTATCATTCTCTATGTTTTAGGGGGGATAAAAAAAACGTGGTAGCTACTATTTGAGGTCATTGTGTAGTCGTTGTGTCTTTCGGGCCGCACTGTATAGTTACCCCCAATTGACTCATAAGATCTCTTCCCATATATCCATCTACTCAGCTGTTGGATTTTTCCGATAGAACACAAAAATCGGTGGTGAATTTAATTCCTTTCCATTGTACCACCAAGGTGTTAGTTCTCCCTAAAATAGTCAATGGTTGACCTCCGGCTCCTGACAACTGAATACTAGTTTGGTTTAGTGGTCCTATTTCTTTCTGACCATTTTTCACAAAATTCTCCAAAAGACGACTTTTATTTGCCCCGGTATCTATTAACATGTTTGCGGATTTCCCATTTCGTACTATTGTTTTATCTCTCTAATATATTTGTCGGGAATAGTGTGTGATGATCCCGACAGTTTTGAGTCCAATTGGGCATTTGAATTTGGCGGTATTGTATAGCAAGTACGATTTCGGCTAGTTCTTTATGCACTGTAGTTTATTATTAAGTGTAGGTTAAATATTAACTGTAATGCATAAATATATACATCAGCTCTAGATGTATCATAAAACCAAATCATAGGTTATAATTATTATGAGCCGGCAGTCATTATGTAACTTCGCGAAGCGATAGGACACCGGCAGTTAGTCTCTTCAAATTAACCATACAGCCAACATCTCCCCCCCGGCCCTGACTCAACCTATAGTTCACCATGTGCTACTACTATTAATCTATATCAACAGTCCTACACCACCAGTCCTCTAAGCTAAGTTCATTATGTATCGATATTGTATTATGTGAACATTCCTACATGTCATTCATATGAATTAGCCGTGTGTAGAGGACCGGATTCCACCCATTGAGTTCTCCATATTGGTAATTCTTATTTAACTATTTGTTGGGATGATTTTATGTACCAGTAATTTAGCAATTTAACCTATCTAACTAAATTCCCTACAATATTAACCTCGCCATATCGCCTTTCTACGAGAGGTTTAGTGGAAAATTTTCTTCCCCTTCTGACATTGTGATTTTTGGTTGGGTCTCTGTTTCTCTGTACTCTACTGGAAGCATTCTTCCCTGGTTTGGATTTGTCACCATCGGCAGGGGTCGATCATTTGGAGGTGTGGGTCTCGAGTTAAATCTGTGTGTCGGGGTATGGGGACGGTTGGAACAGTTCCTAGCTAGGTGTCCGGTTTGTCTGCAAATAAAGCATCAGATCGTTGTTCTCTGATACCCTTTGTTTGGGCTCTCCTCCTCCCCTTTCATTTTCTCCTCCATTAGCTCTCTGGCTTCCATTACTTTCTTAATTACATCCATGAACTCCTTTGTGGTAGTCATTTAATTTATAATACAGTGCTTTCTAACTTCCACAGGACATGCTTGCATCATAATCTCTCTTATTTCTGTCTCCTGACTCTCCTGGTCCATGTGAGGATAGGCAGTTTTGACATTTTTCGTGTTCTCCCTCCTCAGAGTTCTCACATTTTGTCCATCTAATTTCCTACTCTTTAGTTTGTCTCTAATGAGTTCAACAGTCAGATTGAATATTATTGTCGACCCACAATAGATTGTACGTTGGAACTCGCAAGTTCCCATTACCACCTATTTGGATACCCGCTATTCAGGTATTGACTCACTCCGACTTCGATCCAAAGGCACATTACTAGTCTCCAAAATAATATAGCAGCTTTACCAGGCCTCAATATGTCTAATTCAAAGACCAAGGCTTTAATGAATTTGACCGCTATTTACCTATTTTTAACACTCTTACATTATATATATTCTTATCTTCAACACAAATAAATCCGTACCCGTAGGCACCTACATTAATATACCCCTTTGTTTTGGAATATCTCCACTCTGACTTCCTATCTGACAAATAAATAACTCAATAACACTGACACCACTTGCTTAAATAATATATCTCATATACATGGTCCGATATATTCAATATTTCATAAACACCTATATTATCAATATTCAACACTTAATTCTCTATATATCATGCTTACATTATTATCCTCAATGTCTAATCTGATTGATACTATATTTATCAACGCACTAACTACTTATCTCAGGAGTACAATATTTCCTCAAAATATTCGCCATGACTTGTTACTAACATCATGATCACAAAGTTCATCATCATACCGGCGAATTATTCTTCTTAAATGCCACGAATAACAATGTTTTCCTTTATAACAAAAAGTATATTTCATCATATGGACTAGTGTCCGTCCTAACAATTTCTCAAGCTAGATCTAATCTATCTGCAACTATTATATAATTATCCCCACGTCATTCCTATAGTTGCTTCTAACTTTTAATCTCTTATTTCATCTTCCCCTTATCTTGATAGTTTATATTTATTTACTAACCTAGAAGATCCTATTCAATTGGTAGCTAAGGGGCATGGAGCCTTCTCTATAAATAACAGCTATATTCTTTCAACACTTCATCCTTTTATTTATTTCAGAAGTCTAATCTCTTTCGTTTTATTTTGTTCTATAAGAACACATAAATTTTAATGGTTGGAACCACTGTGTTTGTCAAACATTTCTCTCCTTTTAATAATGGTGTTTCGGGCCCATATGGGTCCTGTAAAAAATCTTGGGTATCTCTGGAACAATCTTCACCACCTCAAGGCCGTCCAATAGATCTTCTGGAAATCCTCAGTTCCATCTACTATCTGTCGTCCCTCTTGAATCGCTTGGCTATAGGTGTGTAAGCCAGCGATGTGACGACAAGCACCAGGATACTTGTGGTGTATCTGGTTAGTAAACGAAAGCTGTGTTGGGCCAGAGGTGGACTTTATTGGGGCGGGATAGGCGAGCTGGGAGGCTGGAGCAGGTGAAGCCAAGTTCCCATTGTTGCCCAGGTGAGGGAGAGAGTGTGAGTTGCTGGCAAGTGAACCCAATGGGACCTGTGACGGGAGTGACGTCCGCATGATGATGATGATGATGGCTTGAGTAAAGTAGGAGATTGGAGAGTTTTGGAGAGAGGAAGATAAAGTGGAGAAGTGCGAAGCACAGTAGGAGATGAAAAGTTCTCGGGCTCAACCAAGAGTGCTCCATTGTCTATTTTCTATTTTTGCTGGAATGATAGTGTAGCAACTTGGTCAGCTTCTTCTGGGCCGCTATAGGGGGACGTCTTCCTGCTGCTGCAGTCTGCTGGATCTCTGCAGTCAAGTCGATGATGTTCTTCTCCAGCTCGCTGGTGGTCATTCCCAGGTCGATGTCCTCTTCTCCCTCCTCCAACCCCTCCACATCGATGTCTTCTCCTGTGGTGGAGTCGGAGTGCTCAGACGATGCGGAGGAGTTGGTTGCCACTGGATCTTGGGTGGCAGGTGCTGGAGTCGAGGCTGCTGCTGGGCCGACGACATTGACTGGTGATGGCGGTAGTGATGCAGAGACTGTTGTTGTTGTTGTTGTTCCCCAAGCTGCCGGGCCGAACAGCCCCAAGGCCCCGAGCAAGGCCAAGGCCATAACCGAGCACCCCCACAGAACCCTCCCTGCTGACCACAATAAAGCCTGGGTGACCGAAGCCACTCCATGGCGGGGAGCTGAGGAGGGTGCGGAAATGCCCGGGAAACCAAAGCCACACCCAGGGCCCTCTGTGCCCCTCAGCAATTATGAAGAGAAAGTTAAGGGGCAAAGGAAAAATGTGACGCTTTGGCTTCCAATCTTGGTAGATTGGGAGGTCAATCCACGGAAGAGACGCCGTCACTTGAGATCTAGAAAATATATAAGTAATAGGAACAGTCAGAGTAAGCTATGGGTATGGCAGAGATCGCTCAGCTCTCACTCTGATAGACCAGCCCATCACCACATGACTAGAACCCAATCCTCTCAGCATCAGCTAGGAAAGGCCCTAGAAAGCCACTTTTGGCGGAGGGATAGCTCCCCTATTTCAACCCCTTTCGGGGTTGGGCACCCGCCTTGCAGAGACTGTTGTTTGTGGTGGTGGTGGAGGTCTTGAGAGAGGCTTCTGGATGTCCAGTCTCCTTCTCGGGTGGCTTCTTTGCCTCATAGCCTGAGTGGGAATGAGGCTGGGTGGTGCAGATGGTCCTGGAAGAGGTGGAATGATGATGGGAGGGAGGTTATTAGCCTTCAGGAGTGTTGGAAGATACTCCTGAAGCAGCTTGTGATCCCCTTTACAGAGGGTCACTGCAGTTGTAACAACAACTTGGACCAAATCCGGTGTTGAACAACTGACTGCTGCTGTGGCTTGGTGGTAGTCCTCCCTCTTAGGTGATAAAACCAAAGCCCTTTAGTGCATTGAATCACTTAACGTGGCCAGTGAGCTTGGTGGTAGCACTGGGAGTATCAGTCATCTTGATTGGCTGGCTGATCTCTGCTGGCTGTCTCTGCTGTGACCAAATTCATACGTCCGCAGCCCCCCTCCCCCCCTCTTTATAGCCCCGCCTCACGAATTGCCGCGCTGTGATTGGTTGAGCCTTCCGCCCGGGCAGTGCTTTCTCCAGCCGCGCGGTTTGAACATTTCTTCCCCTCTCTTCTGATCTTATCTCTTTGTAATAGGCCCCAGGGAGATGGTTGCAAAGGTCTTGTAGTGACTTACGGGAGCATAGAGCTTGCACTGATGTCGTAGACCTATTGCAACTCGAAGAAACGTCCTGTGGAGGGAGCGAGAGTGATTTGAAAGATGAAGATGTGTGCGCGGCTGGCTCAGTTTTTGCTTGTTCCGACAATGGAGGCTCCTGATTGGCTGCACGGGAGGGTGTGGCAGAGTTGGGGGAAACATCAGGAATGTCAAACTCAGCTGGTCTAAAGAGAGAGTCAAATGCAGAGCATTGATTGGCTGACAGGATTCTTACTTTATATATATATATATATATATATATATATGATTTTCTTAAATTATGAAGGGAAGTAAAATTATCTATTTCAAAATAATGCGTATATACTGAGTGCGCATTTGTGTTTAAGTTTCCCAGTGTGTGTGTGTGTGTATTTTTTTTTAGTTTAGCAACATTCAATATTGGGCAGTATTTAGTATTTTATTGACGATATTCCCTTGTTCGGGAAAAAGCGTAATGTATTAGTTTACGTAGTTGGTAAAATACATCAGCACTCAACTGATGGGTTGGAATATACAGTATGACCTCTATGTCAGGTTCTCAACATTGACCATCTGGTTTCGAATATCTACTGGTTATATAGCATAAATAAATAAATATATATATACTGTATATATATATATATATATATATATATATATATATATTGTTACGAGGGGAGCCGGGGCAACCAGATGCTTAACTAGCCTAGCCCATAGCACCATACTACCCTGCAACAGACACGCTCTTAATATCTGACTCAAACACCAAGACACGCAGGCTCTCTAGAAAAATTGTTATCTTCCTCTTTGCTCTATTAAAGCAGTAACAACGAGACACAAAAATATCTATTGTCCCGAGTCCTGTTGATAATGCGACTTAGTATTCCAGAGTACTTCTAAGGTTATTCTCGACTGCACATGAATGCCGCAACATAACACTGCTAGACCCCCAGACCTCTCATAGTATGCCCAATCGCTTAGGAATTAGGAATAATATGAAGCGGCAACATGAGGAAAGTCTGAGCCCTATTCTAACATAAGGAACACACTAGTTGGTATCCCAGTAGGTTGGGGGCAGGCTGCACTTGAGCATACCACCCAAACCACTGTGGATATCAACTTCAATACTAAAGAATAAATACATGTAATAACAAAATGCAAGGCAGCAGAAAAATGGAAGAACAAATAATGGAAGGAAACAGTGTCGAAGATTATAACTAAAATTTGCAAGAGAAGAAATATGC
The DNA here is from genome assembly GCA_037953745.1 of Lithodes maja. Lineage (NCBI taxonomy): Eukaryota > Metazoa > Arthropoda > Malacostraca > Decapoda > Lithodidae > Lithodes > Lithodes maja. The sequence continues at coordinate 66,184 of JBAKBP010008634.1, read as the reverse complement.
AGTGAAACTGAAAAACGATAGTACTTAAACTAATGGAGTTACAACAAAACCAATATGTGTATAATGACTCCAGCCCTCCAATGCTTCGATTTAATATGGAACAAAATGACTAAATTCGGTAATAAGGGAAAATTTAAGAAGCAAGCATGATCAACACCAAACCGAGATGTTGTTGGAGCGAGAGCCAGGGCTAGAGTGAGGGTGGGGCCATGGGAACCTTCTCAGGAGGGTCCCATGGCCGCGCCAGGAGAGAGGTGAGAGCTCCAGGCGTCACCAGACTGCACAATTATACTAGGCATTCATGCTCTCATTAACACTACAAAAGTAATCAAGTAAGACATAAGACAACATCGTGTAAACTTATGATAACGAAACAATTGCACCAATGCTAAATAAACTAACTAATTCTATTGCTAACAAAATGGCAGCACAGACTGCAGGCGCCGTCCTGCTAGCCACGAGGGGAGAAAGACAGAGGGATAGCACGCGACTAGCCTCTCCCAAAGCTCCCTCAATATAACAAAGGCTATGCAATTGTAACTCACTCACAAATGACATAGGTTACAAAACTCATTTGGGAGTGACACCCTCACACCCAGGGTTAGTCTGTTGGTGCATCTTGAAACAACAGATGGCTTTTACTTCAATAACATTACAGACATACACAACTACAGTCTTTTTTATAGTATTTTTTATAGTTTTAATAAATTTGTATTTAAATATTTTCTTCTATACAGAAACACAGCAACTCCTACTTTACGACCCTGCGCTGGGTTACAGACGGCAACCAACAAGCACCAGACGCAACCATGCTAATCAAACCAAAGTAGGAGGCTACACCAAAACAAACTGACCACTAAGATTTCCCCTTACAACATGCCCTCCCGTGAAAAACAATCAGCCATAACATTATCAGTGCCTTTAATGTGCCGCACATCCAAACTGTGTTCCTGTAACAAAAGAGCCCACCTAGTTAGCCGCTGATTTTTGTACTTAAATTTCTCCAAAAACTGGAGGAGATGGTGGTCGGAGTAGATCTTAACAGTCGGGCCATTGGCTGGTACATACACCTGAAAGTGCTGCAGGGACAGAGCAATAGCTAGGAGCTCCTTCTCAACCACTGAGTAATTCCTCTGGGCTCGATTAAACTTCTTTGAGTAGAAGGACACTGGATGCTATACCTCTGCATGCTCTTGCAGCAGTACTGCACCTATCCCCACATCACTAGCGTCAGTAGCTAGGATAAATGGCAATCCAAAGTCAGGAGCTCGCAGGATGGGATGGTGCGACAGGAGAGACTTAACTCCTGCAAAAGCCTCCTGACAGTCTTCTGTCCACTTGAACTTGATGTCTTTCCGCAGTAAATTAGTCAGCGGAGCAAGTACAGTAGAGTAGTCCTTAATGAATCTCCGGTAGTACCCAATCATTCCTAGGAACCGTTGCAGAGATTTGAGAGTGGTAGGAGGAGAGAAACTAGCAATATCCTCCACCTTTGCCAAGGGCGGAGACACCTCACCATGTCCTACCACGAATCCCAAGTAATTGACAGTAGCCTGTACAAAGTCGCATTTCTCCAAATTTACAACCAAACATGCTCACTACGTCTTTTGAAAAGAAGCTCAACATTATCAACATGCTCTCGCCAGGTGGTATCAAAAATCACAACGTCATCAATATAGACTACACAATTAGGGATATCATCTACAACCCGGTTCATCAATCGCTGAAATGTAGCCGGGGCGTTCTTAAGCCCGTAGGGCATCACCTGACACTGGTAAACTGCCCTGTCCACCACAAAACTACCAATGTTCTTGGCTCTCTCAGTCAACGGGACCTGCCAGTAACCTTTCACTAAATCCACCTAAGTGATAAACGTGGCAGCCCCAATGCGGTCTGGGATAGTGCATTGACCCTCCTGAAGTCAACACAAAAGCGGATTTTGCCATTCGGTTTAGGTTGCAAAGTCACTGGCGAAGACCACTCACTATATCCCTTCTTCACCAGACCCTTCTCCAACATGTAGTCCAGCTATGCTTCTAGGGCAGGCTGCTGAGCAGGATTTTTACGGTTTGGGGGCCAACTTGAGTGACTTACTGTCTCCAACCTCTATGTCATGCATCGCCCAGGATGTCAGGCCTGGAGAATCACCAAACATGCTGGAGTACTGCCACAGCCCTATTGAATAACTCATCTTGTCGCTGAGGACCAAGGTGCTGCAACTTGTCTCTAAGAGCAACATACCCATTGGCCCTCCCACAACCCAGTCGGGACCGCAGCTTCTAAATAGTCAACCTCCTTCTCCTCCTCCGTCCCTACTACAGCCAGGTCATCAGAGGGACAACCTGTGCCACCTGTGCATTCACTCCCACAATGCATAAGAACAAAGGCTTCCCCTCCGACACCAGACATGAGCACCCCCGCATTCCTTGCTGCTCCACCTGCCTGCGCAGCATCACCTCCGTCAGCGCCACGCCCAGATGTAGTCGGCCTACGGTAGGGCTTTAACATATTAATATGGCAGAATTGGGAGGCTTTGCGACGGTCGGGCGTGTCTATTACATAGTCAACCTCACCAATCTGCTTAACACCTTGTATGGACCACAAAACTTAGCTGCTAAGGGTCGACCCTGAACTGGCAACAGTGCCAGAACCTCGTCGCCCACCTGGAACGCCTAGATTTAGCCTGCTATCATAATGGTACTTCATCTTGCTTTGTGCTGCCACTAGATGCTCTTTAGCTAGCTGCAGGGCAGTCTGCAACCTCTCCGAGTCTTCTGCACATACTCGAGCAGAGGCACAGAGCCCCCTGCCGCATCACTCTCCCAGGCATCTTTCACCACATCCAGCGGACCCCTGACACGATGACCAAACACAAGGGAATTGGGCGAGAATCCCAAAGACTCTGAAGGGACATCACAAATTGCGAAAGGAACAAAACGTAAAGCAGTGTCCCAATCCCTCTCATGCTGCAAGCAAAATTTACGCAGCATGCTCTTCAAGGTCTGGTGAAAACGCTCAAGGGCTCCCTGTGATTGTGGATGGTAAGCGCTTGACAGCACATGCTTTATACCTAACTCTGAGAGGGTTTGCTTGAAGAGATTGGATGTAAAATTAACCCCTCTGTCAGACTGGATTTGACGTGGCAAACCAAATCTAGTGAAGAAATGCAGAAGGTGTTTGAGAACAACCTTCGCGTTCATGCACTAACCGGAATAGCCTCCGGCCTTCAAATTAAGCAAGTATTTATATCCCGCACTGGTGGGTGGTAAGGGACCGACCATGTCAATTATGACACGGGTAAATGGCGGTTCAACTACAGGTATAGGGACCAAAGGTGCTATGCGTATTCCTTGGTTGGGTTTTCTAACTACCTGACAAACATGACAGGACATCAAAAAAGTAGCCACCGATGCATGCATATTAGGCCACCAAAAATGAAAACGCAGCCTTTCATTAGTCTTACGCACCCCTAAATGGCCCGCTAGTGGTGCCTCATGCACTAGCCTAACCAGCTCTTCCCTGAACTGAGCAGGCACCACTAATTGCTCACCCCCCCCCCCCCCCCCTATGCCTGAGCCTGTATCCGGCGTCCACTGCCGATACAACAATGTCCCTTTTACAATAAATTTCTCTGGACCGTTCTTCCCACCAGGCATGCTTACTTTCTTAAACAGGAGGCCCAGACTCGGGTCCTCTTGCTGCAACTTGCTCAATTCGTCTCTAGGTATCTCCGACAAGGCAGTTACCTCTGACCTCTCAAAAGTAGCAGAAGGTTGAGTCGGCGGCACCATGTCAGACTCCTCGTCCGGCACTAGGTCACCTATACTAGTCTCGGTAGCCTCACTGGGGTCAGCCACGCCCACCGCTGCCTCCGAGCCAGTGTCATATAGTACTGCATCATGGGATGGCCCGCACTCATGGCTGTCGGCCGCCGCATCCGCTAAATCCTCCTCCTGTTTTTTTTTTTTTTTTTTATATATTCCAACTACTCCCTCTCGGGCATAGGCTGATAGCCTTTACACTCTACCGCTGAACACGGTGATTTGGTCAAAGGAGTACAAAGGAGTACAAAGTACAAAGGAAATCAAGCAACAACAGGTCTAGTGACCATTCTAGGCTGCTTGTCCTCCAAAACACTGAGGATCAAGAGTCCAAACAATGGTAGACTGGGTAAGGGAACATTGGAAAGGGAACTAATGTCCGTGGCAGGATGAGGAAGTTAGTAGGGGACAGATGGGTTAGTAACTGAGGGGAGGATAAAATAAAGTTATTAATTTACAAACGCAGTCAGTTGCGGGTTTGATGCGAGATATTTGTCTAGGCGGAGTTTAAATGAATCAACGGTGCTGCAGTCTATATCGTCTCGGGGAAGCCCATTCCACAAGTTGACAACTCTATTGAAGAAGAAATTCTTAGATTCGTGTGAGTTAAAAGATTTACCAATAATTTTGCAACCGTTTCCCCGCGTGTAATTAGATTGGTCGATAGTGAAGTACTTACTACAGTTCATATTGTCGATGCCTTTGATGATTTTGAACACTTGAATTAAGTCACCTCTTAATCTGCGTTGGATTAAAGGAAATAGATTTAATTCTCTAAGACGCTCTTCGTATGGTTTGTTCTTTAGGCTAGGTATTATTTTGGTAACTCTATGTTGAACTCGTTCTAGTTTGTTTATATCTTTTTGGTAATAAGAGCACCAGGATTGAACGCAGTATTCCAGAAGAGGGCGGACTAAGGAATTGTAAAGAGTTAGGATAACTTCTTTGGATTTATGCTCAAATGACCTACCTATAAAGCCAATTATTTTGTTTGCCTTCTTAACAACTTGTGAACATTGTTGACTCGGTTTTAGGTTACTCGATATTGTTACTCCCAGATCAGTTTCTCTGTTTACATTCTTAAGCTGAGTGCCATTCATCGAATAGTTTGCTTTCTCATTTAGGTATCCGATATGTAGTACTTTACATTTATCCACATTGAAACTCATTTGCCAAATTTGGGCCCAACATGACAATTTATCTAGATTGTGTTGCATATCGTCAACTTGTTCTTTTGAGAGTACGCTATTTGCAATTTTTGTATCATCAGCAAATTTTGAGATTGTACAGGTGAGACCCTCATCTATGTCATTGATGTAAATTAGAAAGAGAATTGGTCCTAGTACCGATCCCTGGGGTACCCCGCTACTTACATTGGTCCATTTAGATGCCTTACCGTTTATGACTACTCTTTGCTTTCTGTCGCTGAGCCAATTTTCTATCCATATCAACACACCGTCTTGTATTCCATGTGCTTTTAGTTTTAGCAGTAAACATTTGTGGGGAACTTTGTCAAAGGCCTTTTGAAAATCAAGGTATATAATATCTACAGTTTTACTCTCATCATAGAGGTTGAGGATATCGTGGAAGAAGTCTAAGACGTTTGTTAAACAGAAACGTTTTTTACGAAAGCGTGTTGTGTATCTTTAAGTATGTTTTTTTCCTCTAAGTGATTTACGAGTCTGTCGCTTATGATCGTTTCTAGCATTTTACATACAACTGAGGTTAAGCTAATTGGACGATAGTTTCTGGGTAGGAATTTGCTGCCTTTTTTTAATATCGGTGTTACGTTGGCTAGCTTCCACTGATCAGGCATAGTTCCAGATTGCAAGGATTTATTGAATAGTAATATCAGTGGTTTGGAGAGCTCATCCTTAGCTTCCTTTAGAACTCTAGGCGAGATTGTATCAGGTCCAGGCATTTTATTTACCTTGAGTTTATCTAAACAATTCAATACTTCTCTCTCTGTAACGGTGATATTGCTTAGAACATCTGAATTATCAATCTGAATCGGCGATGGTGTAGGGATACCACTGAGGTCTTCTGTTGTAAAAACTGATGCAAAGAAGGTATTGAGGGCATTACTCATTTGTACTTCATCTTTGGTGTATTCTCCATTTTCATCGACTAACGGTCAAACAGTTGAAGTAACTACTTTTTTCTTTCTGATATATCTATAGAATTCTTTCGGGTTTGTTTCACTTTGATTCCCAATATGTAACTCTAAGGTCTTTTTACTTAGCTTAATTAACTTTTTGGCTTTGCGTCGTAGCTCTACAAATTTCTCCCGTTCTTCGTCATTTTGTGAGGATTTTAATCTATAATTAGCAAATTTGTTAGCAAGCAGACAGTTTGAAATATCTTTATTCCACCATTTGGGCTTATTATAATGGCCTGGACGCCGTATTTTCGATGGTACGCAGTCTTGCACTGCTTTTAGGTAAGTGGTTTCGAATAACTTCCAAGATGTATTTATGTCGTTATTGTTAATTAAAAAGCTCCTGTTAGTTTCTTTAAACATAGCTCTAAGTTTATGAAAGTTTGCTTTCTTGAAATTGGGAACTTTTTCGATGCTACTATTTCGTTACTAGTAAAGTTTAAAGTGAAAGTTATCGTACGATGGTCGCTGTTACTGAATTCATCACCAACATTCAAATTCTCTATCAATTCTTCTTTTGTTGCAAGTACAATCTCAAGAACGTTATTACCACGGGTCGGCGTTCGAACAAATTGATAAAGCGAGCTCTCTTGCAAGTTAGTATACAAGTCATGTCCAGAGTGTGAAGTAAGAGTATCGCCCCACTTGGTCACAGGTAAATTAAAGTCGCCAAAAATTACGGTATCTTGTGAGTTACTTACATCTGCAATTTGTTGGTAAATTTCTTGGTCAGTTTGCACTGATTGAGCTGGAGGTCTGTATATTAACGCATGTATTATTTTTGTACCTTTATTATTCTTTATTAGCACTAAAGATGTGTCGACGTTCACAATTTGAGGTTTTGACAAGAGGGTAGGGTTAAGACTTTCTTTGATATAAAGTAAAACGCCACCTCCATTTCTATTTATTCGGCTTTTCTCAAACATTACATAACCGGGAAGTGAATTTTCTGCTAAAAAGTCTCTATCTTCTGTATTGAGCCAAGATTCTGTTATGCCAATCACATCATAATTTTCTGTAAACACTAGCTCCTCTAAATCTGAAAATTTATTGCGTATGCTATGAGTGTTTGCATAGAAAACCTTTAAATTTGTTATTTTAGAACTAACGGAACGCTCTTTAAAAATATTTTTGGTTTTTGTCGGATTTACATTTATGTTCATGGCTGTCCTCGGTCCTCGCTGTATTCGGTCCTTATCGCTGGTGGTCCTCGGTTGCCTCTGTTTTTTGCTTGGCGTTAGATGATTTATGTCACTGCTGCTTCTTCTCGGATGGCGTTTTTTGATCCATGGCTGCGGACTGCTTCGTGTAGGAGATGACCCATGCGTGCTGAACCCACAGGGTTTAGATGAGTGCCATCCTTGCGGAACAGAGTAGGCTGGTTATAGAAATTATCACTGCACACTCAGGGTAGATAGAGTCCATCTTATCTTCATGCATACAACCACCAGTAGGGAGCTCAAAAGCAGCCTCAGCGACGACTATAGGAGGCGGGAAAACTACATCCCCTGCCAAGTCATTCCTGAGCAAAAAATACACCCCCTCAACTGGCAGAGTGTCCACCATGGCCACCTTACCCTCGGCGGTCAGCAACGGGCACTCTGGGGTCACCGGGACTAAATCACTGCATTGCTCGCTGTTGATTCCCCTGCAAATAACAAACTCTCCAGGGTCTAATAGGTCCCCCTGACAGGTTGCAACACATGGATTGCTGCGCACCAGTATCCCTAAAGACCTTGGCAGGGTACGTCTGCTCTCTGATCCGTACTGATCCATCATATATGAATGGCCGACACCAATCAGGGGAAGTCTAGTTATGCTCAGGTGGTGATACCATCTGGGGCGGAAAAGTGCTTACTACCCTACTTCGCGCTGGCCAACACTGCCCCTCAAACTCACCAGTACCTGGCTTGCCTTTCACAGGCACCTCCCCTAGGTGTCGCCACCAACTGGACAGCCTTGGGTTCCTGGGTAGCCTTCCATTTAGCACACTAATGTTTAATATGACCCACTTGCTTGCAAAAATAACATTTCACTTCTGTAGAAGTTTGCTGGTTGTCAGCCTTGGTATAATGTTGTGTCTTATTTGTGGTACCTTTGGGTGATGATGGGTGACCTGATACTGTGGCTGCTTGGTGCACAGGTCGGTCTCTCCTGTCACCAATGTTCCCCATGCACGTGCCACGCTGGGCTAGTGCAAAGTCATCAGCCCAAACTGCTGCTTCCCTTATTGATTTAAACTACTTTTCTTTTAATTTTGCCCCATGTCCTTTTCAACTGTGCTTGGAAACTGCTCCATCAGCCAAACCTCACACGCCGCCTCAAAAGTACCAGCTGACTCTGAATGCAGCCACTTAGCTAGAGTATCGCGCAGGTACCTGGAACATTCCACGTGCGAGTCCACCTGCCGCTTCCGAGCCCCCCTGAAGGCCAACCTGTAAGCATCGGGACGCAGCTCGTAGGCTTTTAGCTCAGCCTCTTTAAGTACATCATACCCCTGCTCCTGCACATCTAGGCGATCGTATGCATCAAGAGCCTTGCCTTTTAAAACATTAGACACCAACACTCAAAATCGCGTCATATGTCGGAGAGGGTTAATATGAAGCATTAAGGCAAGGTGAAAAAAGTAAAGCTTCATTTCGAAGACCATGAATTTTCTGAAGTTCAAAACAAGATCTAAGTGTGCCTTTTTCCCTTAACCTAACAAGTGCGCACGGGGGTAATTGAAAACGTCCCCCTGTGCTGACGTATTTGAGGTGTTTCCGTCACTAAAATATTCATTGTACCATTAATAGCATTAATAATTATCCATATGCGCCTATTATGGGTTGATTATAAAGGTATTAACCTGAAACAACAATAAAACGAGTGAAAACAGCGTTTGGATGGTCAAAATCGGAGATATAGCCCGCGAGTTGTATAATGTATGGGTGAGGCAAGCTACCTTCCCGCCAATTTCCCCCAAGGCCACTGAGACACAGTCGATCGATATTCTCTCTCTCTCTCTTGCACTCGATTGCCATCAGTGATGACAACACCCTGCTTGCAACTCGATAATGTTAGCACGAAAATATACCTCAGAATAAGGGAATAATAGGGAAAATAGGTGATAACTGAGGGATGGGAGGAAAGTGGGGAAGGAGGGGAGGTAGAGGACTGAGATTTTGCATGGCCCAGGGGCCAAACAAAAATAAAAAAATAAAAAAATAAAAATAAATTTTTTTTTTTTTTCGATGTCAAAAGTTGATTTTTAATTTTACTTACTCAGGAGAGTCTTCCCGCAGTCCGCCGGGGGAACTCTTAAGAGTCTTCCCGCAGCTCCCGGGTTAAATGATAGAGATTGTAGTGGGTAGATGGCACCACTGTGCCAGTCCACATCGGCAAAAAAAGCAACGAAGTGAGCAGCAGGGGTCGTATCGCAGTCATATCCACATATCAAGAAGCTCCACTTCAAACTACGATCTCCTGCCCACTTCGTCAGTCAGAGTAGCGGAGTGGGCTAAGGAGCTGTCCACACCAATATGATTCTACTATAATGCGGCAACACAAGAGAGTGCCGTAGTGGTGGTAGTGGAGCTGCGTGATACTGGAGCTGCGTGATACGACTCTATTTTTTTATAATTGCCTTTGCCCAGGTGAATGTTGAAATCAACCAGCTATATACTTGTATATAATTGTAAAAATATTTAAAATTTAATGTTTGTGTTTTTATAACATGTCGGCCAAAATAACATACACATTACACATTGTCATAATATGTTGAATAATCATGTTGCACTCATATACAGTATATATATATATATTAGCTCTCTCTCTCTCTCTCCCTCTCTTTATATATATATATATATATATATGCACCACATTTATATTCCAACAGTCCATTTTGATTATTCACGTCATTTCGAGCCGTGACTCCATTTCCTCACTCCATTTCGTATCATTGTCTCATTTTCGCACAAGGCTCGTATATATTCCACCACCACCACCACCACATCTCTCTCTATCTCTCTCTCCAAAATAGGAATGCATATTCACAAGATTGTGGTTGCACTAATTCCAACATCTAAAGTAGGAGACGTACTACTAAAATACATTGATTCACAAACCTTGCGGTCCCACCAAGGTGGTAGTACGGTATTTTTGAGAGAGAAAGTCTGTATACCCTTGTTATCTAAACTGGGACATGTTCTCACGTTTTACCAAGTTAACCCTTTCACGCATTTATGACGCAGAGCTTGCCAGATTACCAATAAGAAATAGAGTTGTCTCACTCTTATAATTACCTCTCCAAAATTAGTGTTCTGCCCACAGCTAACTCAAAGACAACTGCAGAGGTTGACGTAACTAAACTAAGTGTTTCTAAATACCCCTTATGGTAACAAAAGTTTTTAAGTATCCCCAATAGGCTCAAAATCGCGTCATATGCGTGAAAGGGTTAATAATGTTTTGCTTCATGTTACTATTTGTTTCGTTATAGGCACGCTTACAAATGCTTACAATATGTTTGAATCATGTTATATATGCTTTCAAATGTGCCACAGGGGATCAATGAGTCAATTCAAAAGCCTGTTGAAGTAACGGGGTTGAGTAAGACCTGTAGGATTGCTAGCCTGCAGGAGAATAGAAAAGACAGGAGAAGAAGCCAACAGAAGAAATGGGAATATATACAAGCTTCCCATGATTTAGAGGAAAACAGAACAGAGGAGTGCCCCATGACCTCAGGTCATTCCCGTTCTCTAAAGACCAGAAGATAGGTCAGTCTCCCATACAAAAGAGTGGGAAGCTGGGCCAATTACCATCGAGCTTTCAAATCATCTCGACCTATCACCAGCCTCCATTCGACCAACAGCCAGACTTGCAGTATAATGAACAAATGCTTTTCCAAGTTAGACATCAGAGACCGGAATGTTATAGAAACAAGTGGGGATACTAGGACCTCCCTTGCAGTACCGTTCCGGAGAGCTCATGAACATAACCCCGAGAACCTAGAGAAGAACAGAGATATCAACTTCATCATTAATAAGCCCTGCTTATTATAGAATCTCGGAAGTTACAATTATCTCTTACCTAGACCTCGTAACCACCATGAGAGTATTAAATAAAATACTTAGAATAATTATGTGCAAACCTGTAACCACCATGTATTTTTAGACTAAGTATTACCTTCGCAAATTACATCACAACCAAGAAGAAATGGTGTATAAAATTACAACAAAGGAAGACAGAGGGCCAAACAGAGAACTTCGGGACGAACGGACAGACAGAGGAAACGAGTACCAGTACCTAAAAACAGGAGGGAGAGACCGGTGTAATTCAGGAACAAATGAGAGCGACAGGGCAGGGGGAGAACATGGTGGAACAAGGGAGAGAAGGTGGAGTGGAATTGGGAGGGGAGTAGAGTCTTGGAATATTAGGGAAAGAGAAGAAAATAAATGTGTAAGAAAGGGGGAGATGAAGCTGATGTATAGTAATGTGGATGGCTTGCTGGCCAATAAATTAGAATTGAATGACTATATTGAAAAATATAAACCACATATTAATATGTGCTTAGCAGAAACAAAGTTGAGAGGTGGTACTGAATTGGGAGTGTTGGGATGGGAAGTGTACAATGTGTGGAGAAAGGATAGAGAAGGAAAAGTGGAGGTGGCATGTTAATAATGACTGACACAAATATAGAAGCAAGTGAGATTAACCTAGGCAATAATAGATCAGAAATTATAGCAGTGACAATAAACGACAGTGATAACAAAGCAACTGTCATAGCAGAGGCTTATATACCACCACAAACTAGAGTATGGAAGCGGAAAGAATATGATCTATTAATCACGGAATCTCTAGATTCACTAAAAATATTTTTTAATAGGAGAACTACATTAATATTTACTGGTGATTTCAACTATAAGGAAGTCAATTGGGAAGGGTTAGATGCGGGAAATAATGAGTCTTGGGGCAGTAAACTACAGACTCTGGTAACAGAAAATATGTTAACACAACATGTTAGAGAAAACGCACGAGTCAGAGGGACGAATGAACCATCCAGGCTAGACCTAGTTTTCACCAGTGATCCGCACGTAAAAAGGATACATTATCGTTGTCCCTTAGGTAAACGTGATCACATGATTTTAGAAATGGAGATGGATATGGGGAAAAATGAGGAGAGAAATGAAGGACATAAAATAAACAGATACAACTATGGTAAAACTGACTTTAAATAATGGAAACATAATTTCCAAAGTATACATTGGAAGGAACTAGAAAGCCTGGAAATGTTTCAAGACAAATATAAACTTTACTTGAAAGTATATGAAGAAGGGATACATAAATATGTCCCAAGGTTCTCACCATGGGTAAAGAAGGAAAATAATGGTTTAATATAAGATGTAGTAAGGCACAGGACAGAAGAAACGGATCATGGAATATAGCACGGAAGAGATAGAGTAAAACTAATTGGAATGAGTACAATGAGAAAACAAATGCATAGATAAAGATACATGCGAGGAACAATATAAATGGGAAAGGAATATTGTAGATAAGTGCAAAAACGAGCCAAAACTACTTTATGGATTTGTAAATGGAAACATAAAAACAAAAGAAGGTATTGTTAGACTAAAAGTTGGACCGAACAGATATGAGAAAGATAAAGACTTGTGTGAAGTTATGAATGAACAGCTTCAGTCAGTGTTTGTAAAAGAGGAGTAGTTTAAAGATTCTGATAGAGAAATGAGAACACCACAGATGCCTGAAATTAGAGTGACAAAAAGTGAAGTGCTGAAATTGATGCAGGACATGGACGTGAGGAGATCAATGGGACCCGATGGAGTGGCTGGATGGATCCTAATTGAATGTGCGGAAGAGTTAGTGGAAACAATCTATGATACCATCAAATCTTCACTGAATGAAGGAGCCCTGCCAGCGGAGTGGAAGAGAGCAAAAATAGTACCTATTTAGAAAGGAGGAAACGGAGAAAATCCGCTTAACTACAGACCGGTGTCCCTCACCAGCGCTGTTTGCAAAATTTGTGAGAAAATTATAAGAAAAGAGTGGACACACTTAATGGAGGGACAGGGGGTGCATTAGTGAGAAACAGTTTGGATTTAGGGAGGGGAGATCTTGTGTGTCTAATTTATTAAGCTTTTATAGCAGAGTGGTAGATGTTTCACAAGAGAGAGAGGGATGAGTTGACTGTGTTTACCTGGACCTGAAAAAGGCCTTTGACAGGGTGCCTCACAAAAAGGTTATTATGGAAATTACAGGGTGTTGGAGGTGTACATGGTAAAATGTTAAAACGGATGTAACACTTTTTAATACGAAGATAAATGAGGACCACAATACGAGACAAATACTCCCAGTGGAGGAGTGTGACAAGTACCTCAGGGATCAGTGTTGGGTCCGATAATGTTCCTACTTTATGTAAACGACATGCCAGAAAACTTTAATAGTCATAAGAGGAGCATATGGAATAATAACCAATGAGAATGGCATGTAACTATTTGGACGAAGAAATTTTAAGAAAACTGATAACGACTACGATAAGACCAAGATTAGAGTATGCAGCAGTGATATGGTCACCACATTTGTAAAACAAAAAACATAAACAAATTAGAGAAAGTCCAAAGGATAGTAACGAAGATGATCCCAAGATTGAAGGAGTTGACATAATTATGAGGAAAGACTTAAGACACTACAACTGCCTACCTTGAAAGAGAGAAGGGAAACGGGGCGACTTAATAACGATGTTCAAGGGAGTAACAAGTTTGGAGAGAGTAGATAGGGAAGATCTATTCGTGAGGGATGATGGAAGGACAATAGGACACAAGTTTAAACTGAGGAATGGCAGATGCCGTAAGGACACAAAGAAATTCGGCTTCCCATTTAGAAGTATAGATATTTGGAACAACTTGGAGGAGGAGGTGGTGCGAGCGAAGAACATTAACATGTTCAAATTTAGGTTGGATCAAAGTAAATATGGAAATAGGACAACATAAGCTATGATATGTTAGTCCAAAATACTGGGAATTGGAAATATCCATTACGAGACTTGTATACATAACATTGATTGATTATACAGTACCTAAGGTAGAACAACACGAGCGATGCTCAATTCCTGTAAACTACATATAGGTAAATACAAATCGGTAAATATACAGGCACACACACATATAAACATATCAGCATATATATATATATATATATATATATATATACAGTATAATATAGGCTACCCGCTGATATAAACGTAAAATGTGTATACTATGTTGCATTTGTTTTCTCCTTGATGGACATCCACCAGGCATACTAGACCACAACATGCAACATATATATATATATATATATATATATATATTATTTTTTTTCCGGCCATGTTGCATGTTGTGGTCTAGTATGCCTGGTGGATGTCCATCAAGGAGAAAACAAATGCAACATAGTTTACACATTTTACGTTTATATCAGCGGGTAGCCTATATTATACTGTATATATATATGGCCGGAAACAAAATAATATATATATATATATATATATATATATATATATATATATATATATATATATATATATATGTTGCATGGTGTGGTCTAGTATGCCTGGTGGATGTCCATCAAGGAGAAAACAAATGCAACATAGTATACACATTTTACGTTTATATCAGCGGGTAGCCTATATTATACTGTATATATATATGGCCGGAAACAAAATAATATATATATATATATATATATATATATATATATATATATATATATATATATATATATATATATATATATATATATATATATGTTGCATGGTGTGGTCTAGTATGCCTGGTGGATGTCCATCAAGGAGAAAACAAATGCAATATAGTATACACATTTTACGTTGTACGTTCATATCAGCGGGTACTTGCCTAATTATTTAACCAACTGTGGTTGGTGTTGTTTAACAAACATGTGAATGTTCAAAGTTTGTCTCAGCTGTATAAACAATACAAAGAGGGTATCACCCTGAGCTTTGATCATTAATCTAAAACAGTCAACATGTTCCACACTAGTATCGGGAATAATATTGAAGATAGGTGAATATTAGTAGTACAATTATATAAACTGTTTACCTCATAAGCCTGATTATATATGTTACACACATACATAATAAGCTACCAGACAGTAAAAGATGAGGGAAAACTCCTGTGTAACATCCGTTTTTCCAACGAGATGACCATCTATTCTTTCGTTATATTAACTTATAGTCTATATTTTTCCGCTGATGGTAAATTTAATTCATTAGCATCTGAAGTTTCGATTCTTATTGACACAATAAACTACTGCTATGTCTATGCATCATACTATTGCCAAATATTCACAAATCGCAACATATTTCGCTAAAGAAAAATGGTAATAGCCGAGTTGTGTAATTAAGACGACTGTCCCACAGATTCAGGTGGACATTGTGACCTACTTCCTCTGAAGCTAATGTTGACAGGTTGACCAACCACACCGCAACCGGCCAATTATTTCATGATTGTACAGAAATAATACAATACGATTCAACAGCATTGCACAATTATTTATTATTATGAATATGTTCGCATGTGATTTGAGACCTTTTCTTTCGTTTTCAGTGGTGGTATTATAAACCTAGGTGCCAATATGGAGGTAGAACACAACTGTTGTCGGTGACGGCAAATACCAATAGTCATTGAGGTTTGGCTGGGGTTGATTACACATGGTAGTGCCATAACAATAACATTCGTTTTGTATCCACCTCCTTCAATAATATATTATAATCCCGAATTAAGCTTGTATTGTGATTTCAAAAAACAGACTTGACACCAAACAATATTACCATTACATTGGTTAAATATTGTACATATACTAAGCACCACAGAATGTCAGGTTTGGCTGGCAACTGTCAGTGAACCTAATGGATCCCTCACTGTATTGTCAATTATATAATAGGTCGCCACTTGGATATTCGTTAGAATATTTAGCTTTTTATTCACGTAATGGGAGGACAACAGCCACCACTACAGCTAATTATAGTCAATATTAACGGTTCATTATCGTCAGGGTGGCTTTAATTTCTGAACCCAATCATTGAAGTTGGAGAGGTATAAGTCAAGAGGATTTCCTAAATTTAGTTTTGATCTTGTGACGATGCCGTCAAACAATGTTCCACTTATCATTCACTCCATGGTAACATACTTTCAAGACTCACATATACATACACAAAACATTCACATACAATTGTATAACATTATCAGTAACTTGTAAAAAACACATACATACAACGTTCAGCACGATGCTTACATAAATCACCAGACCAGAAACTTTCCCCCATCGACCCATCAACTGAATGACCATCTGGCCACAGGTTATGGGTCATTATGAGTCTTCTACTGGGCTCTGTAGTACCATAATAACTGAACCCCCTATGGTCACCCTCAGTTATCATACCAACACTGGGATCTGTAGTGCCATAATAACTGAACCCCCTATGGTCACCCTCAGTTATCATACCAACACTGGGCTCTGTATTACCATAATAACTGAACCCCCTATGGTCACCCTCAGTTATCATACCAACACTGGGCTCTGTAGTACCATAATAACTGAACCCCCTAGGGTCACTCTCAGTTATCATACCAACACTGGGCTCTGTAGTACCATAATAACTGAACCCCCTAGGGTCACTCTCAGTTATCATACCAACACTGGGCTCTGTAGTACCATAATAACCCCCTATGATCACCCTCAGTTATCATACCAACACTGGGCTTTGTAGTACCATAATAACTGAACCCCTTATGGTCACCCTCAGTTATCAAACAACCACCGGGGATTTTTGGTCCACCACACGTTTTGTGTCTATCCTTCAATCCCTTTTCAAGCAAGTGAGTTAAATATATGCTGTATAAAATATGAAATTTCATTCAGAGTAAATAGTTCAAACAGCTTTAATCAAAATATCTTCTTCAGCCAGATATGTTTTACTTTATGACAACTTACATACTTGTTTATTCATTGCAGTATTTAGGTAGAACAATTGGAGAGTTAATACTAAATTATGTTTGCAACCATTTCTGCAATGATATATGCATTTCTAAGCCTCTACATATCATGAATTATATATATATACTGCATTCAACTTGTTCCCTTTTGTCCTTATATGACTATTAAAACTTGCAATGTTCTGAACAAATCTTGGCGTGTATCTACAATGTTATGGTTTACGATAACAACCTTAATGTTGGGTCAGGACCTTGTTATTGTCGGGTGGTGTGGTGTGACTTGCACCAGAAGAGGGAATACCAGTTAAATCTAGGATAAATGAGGCAAGGGAAATATGAGAGTTAGTGAGAGTGAGAGTAAGTGTTCTAAAGAAGGGTTCATAGATATTTAAACCACGTTTACATTGAGGTTTTTATTAGCTGGTATAGCTTGAACTGACATGTATATGTTGTATAGATAGGAGACAGTTATTGCTAAGCACAAAGCTATAACCACAAACGCTTTTCTTTCTAGAAAACAAAAGAAAATATAATAAGAATATTTAAATACAAATAATAACATATATAAATACAGACATAAAAGCCTGGGCTACTTTTACTTAAAAATAATATCTAAAAGGAATGTGTTATCTCTGAGTATTGCTTCCATTGCGTGAAAATGGTGCCGAGACATTATATAGTATTATATAATATTATGAACAAATATTGCATCCTTTCTATATTCTCACTGTCGGGCTCGCAGTGTTGCACCATAGGCTTGTAGGATCCTTGTCTGGTTGAAATACACTAGCTAAAGCATATATATATACCGGTATATATATATATTTATATATATATATTTTTTTTTTTTTGTCTATGTGATTGAGGGAGGCAAAAGGCAGAACTGCCTATAGTGAGTGCCTCCCCCATAGTTGAAAGAGTGACAGGGCCAAAATCAAGGGACGTTCGAGCCAAAATGCCTGGACACACGGAGTTTGAAGCCATTTAAGTCATAGGAAGAGGGAAAGACTGATTCTGGGAGAGAGTTCCAGAGCTCAGCTGTTGAGTAGAAGAAAGTTTGAGAGTAACGTTTCACTTTTGGGTTGGAGAGTTGCACAGAGTAGGGGTGGGATTGAGTTGCTAGACTGGTACCACGTGCCCTACGTAAAGGAGGTGGTATACACTGGGAAAGCTCTGAGGAACACTGATTATTATAGTAGCGATAGAATAGCGAGAGAGATGCAACATTGCCGGGGAGAGAGAGATATTGCAGAGAGTTGGTGAGTGGGCGGGAGTTAATGATACGAAAGGCCTCCCTTCAAACTTTGTCTAGGAGAGCAGTGTGAGAGAAACCTCCTCACACATGTGAACAATACTCAATACAAGGACGCACTATGCCCCTGTACAGAACAAGAAGCTGTGGAGGGGAAAAGAACCCCCTAAGGCGGTTGAGCACACCCAGCTTCTGGGAGGCTGCCTTAGCAAGACTGGTAATATGGTCCTTCCAACTGAGAGCAGAAGAAAAAGAGACACCAAGAATATTGAGAGAAGATGAAAGATTGATTTTTGTATTGTTGAAGAATAAGGGTTTGTCCGCTGGGAGTTCCGTACAGGTAGATAGATGGAGAAATTGGGTTTTGGAATCATTAAAGGTAACAAGGTTTTCTCTGCCCTAATTGGAGATAGTATTTAGATTAGAATCTAAGGGTTCTATGGCTTCATTACGTTTGTCGTTGAGGGATTGCTGGCTGGGGTGTTCTGAAAAACTAATGGAGTAGTGTAAGGTTGAGTCGTCTGCGTACGAATGGATGGGAATTGAGGTACAGTTGAGGAGATCCTTTATAAAAGTTAGAACGAGAATAGTAGATAGGACAGAGCCCTGAGGAACACCAGAGTTTATAGGGTGAGGAAGTGAACAATGGCCGTCCACAACCGCGGCTATGGAACGGCCGGAAAGGAAATTAGAGACAAAGGCACAGATGGAGGGATAGAAACCGAAGGAGGGTAGTTTAGAAATTATAGATTTGTGCCAGACTCTATCGAAGGCTTTCGATATGTCTAGTGCAATAGAAAAAGTCTCACCGAAGTCCCGAAAGGAGGATGACCAAGAGTTAGTAAGATATGAGAGAAGATCACCAGTAGAGCGACCCTTAAGGAAGCCATACTGGCGATCTGAGAGCAGATTATGAGAAGAGAAATGCTTAAGAAATTTGGAAGCATAATAGTTTCAAAAACTTTAGAAAGACAAGAGATGAGAGCAATTGGACGATAGTTGGAGGGTTGAGAGCGGTCACCCTTCTTTGGGACAGGTTGAATGTGAGCAAATATCCAGCATGAAGGTAAGACGTTAGAGGATATACAGAGACGAAGGAGTTTGTCTAGGCAGGGAGTCAGCACGGAAGCACAGATTTTGAGAACTACAGGAGAAACACCGTCCGGACCGTACGCCTTATTAGTACTAAGCCCAGAGAGGGTAGAAAGTACATCTTTAGAAGAGATTAGGATATTAGGCATAAGTAAGGGAGAGGAGGGTGGAGAGGGAGGAATAGAACCGGAATCATCCAAGGTGGAGTCTCTAGCAAAAGTTTGAACGAAGAGTTTAGCTTTGTCAGAGGAAGAAGTGATGGTTGTGCCATCAGAGTGGGAAAGGGGAGGGAAAGACGAGGAAGAGAAATTATTGGAGACGTTTATGTCTAGATGCCAGAAAGCTTGGGAAGAGCTAGAGTTGGATAGTTTAGTGTATATATTACTGATAAAAGAGTGTTTGGCAAGTCGAAGAACAGATTTGGCTTGATTCCGGGCAGAAACATAGGAAGAATGAGAGTCATGAGTTTTAAGGCGTCGGTACCGTTTGAATGCTTCCTCCGTATTGCCGACAGCAGTAGAACAGGCGTGAGTAAACCAAGATTGTTTAGCATTAGTCTGAGAGAAAGAGAATGGAATGTATGCTTCCATGCCCAATAGGATTACTCCGGTAATGCGTTCATCACTCTCCGAGGGTCCCCGGCCATGGAAGCAGAAATCATTCCATGGAAAATCAAAGAAGTACTGCCTGGGAACCTCCCAGTCGGCAGCGCCAAAGTGCCACAAGCGCCGCCGGCTAGGAGGATCGGGTGGCCGTACTGGACAGATAGGACAGGTGACAGAGATAAGTTTATGGTCGGAGGAGCCCAAAGGAGAGAAAAGATCGACAGTATAAGAAGAAGGGTTAGAAGATAGAAACAAGTCAAGAATGTTGGGCCGATCTCCGATGCGATCCATGATATGGGTGGGTTGCTGAACTAACTGCTCTAGGTCATTTAGGATAGAAAAGACGTAGGCTTGTTCACCAGGTGGGTCAGTAGTGTTAGAGGAGAGCCATTGGCGGTGGTGAACGTTGAAATCTTCTAAGATGGAGATTTCTGAGAAAGGAGAAATGGATAGAATGTGTTCCACTGTAAAGTTTAGATAGTCAAAGAATTTGGGAAAGTTGGTCGAATTAGGGGAAAAATAGACAGCACAGAAATGTTTAGTAAGAGAATGACAGGAAAGTTTGAGCCATTAAGTTGAGAATTCACAGGAGTAAAAATCGGGAACACGAGAGCAAGTGAGTTTGTTGTGCACATATGCACAACATCTGCCTTTGGCTTTGAAACTAGGATAGAGAAAGTAGGTGGATACAGAGAAGGGGTTGCTGGATGTTGCTACAGACACCTGAGTTTATGTGAGGAAGAGAAGATCAGGTTTGTAGGAGGAGAGATGATGTTCAACAGAGTGAAAGTTAGAGGAAAGTCCGCGAATGTTGCAGAAATTAATAGAAAGAGTAACAAGCCGAGGTCCAGGTAATTTTGTGGGGTCGTCACGGGATGGTCGGTCGGGTGTGGGGGCATTTATGGTCCCCCACCCCTGGGGATTCCGAGGCTCGGCTAAAATTCGTAATTTTGTGTAATTTTGGTGTGGAGGAATGAAGTGTGGTGTACATGGTTAGTGTAGTGAAGTGGAATAGGAGGAGGAGGTGTTTGTGAGATCTAGCTGGATTGCTCTCAGTGTAAATGAGGCACAAATACAATCAGTAAGAGAGGCCAAGCAATTGAAACAGGAGTTCCAGCGACTCTTTATCACATGCTTATAACCTCACCTGGATCTAGCCCTGATCGATTGGTGCCTACAATCTCCCCACTATATATATATATATATATATATATATATATATATATATTATCGGTGTATTGACATAACTATTACAGACTATGACGAACACATTGTAAAATGGAAAATAAACATATATTGTTGTATCACATTTTCTCCAGAAAAGTGTTAATAATGAGATATATGCTTATTTAGAAATCGAGCAAAACAGGGTTACAAATATAGCACTAAATAATTGAAACATGATTAACATGTTTACTATGGACTTAGCTAAAGGGAAAGTTAGGTTTACCTATTCACACATTAGAAATTACGAAATCAAAGTATCTTAGAATATGGTGATGATATTAGGTAGTTAGCATACAAATACTACTTATTTGAAACAGATTAGCGTAAACAAGTATGTAACATTTGAAACTCTGGTCACGGGGTATAATGCTGATGCCCAAGTCTAGGACTAGTATCCAAACGTAGTTGAAGGTAATTCATTCGTTTATGAAGCATTGTTTTTTATTCATAGTTTCATTGCGGACTGATTGTTCCTATCTTGAATGAAATTCCGAAAATGTTTTACGACACGGTATAAAGATTCAAAGATTAAAAAATATTGGGTATGATTGTTTTCTGTATTATATCAGTTGGTGGTAATTACAATTATTTCAATTAATCTCCATTTATTACACTGTAATGACCATGTACAGTAGTGGTAATAAATTGTGATCGATTTTGAAATCTCGAACTTATTAAACGAATCTCTGAAATGCAAATGCTCAGTAAGAATTAGTAAGGAGATAGGAAGTGCCACGGAATAAAATCATTACATAAACAATCCAAATAGCCAAAACAATTAGTGAACAGACAATCACAAATTACATCATCAGGCTTGATGGTATAAGTAAGAAACAGAGGTCGAAAAGACGAGAACCTCAGTGCGATGTCATTATGCACCATAATATATTTTTCATGTAATTATTAACCTCAACATAGCCAAATTTTATGTATTTACTATGCCCCTATTCATGCGAGATCATGCAACCTGACCAAGAGAAATAACCCAAATATAGACTAACTGAAACTACAGGAAGTCAGTTCACCCTCAGTAGGCTTACTCTGTCTGGATAATATTGTCGGGGAGTATACCCCCACCTACTAGCGCTCTGTCTGGACAATCCTGTCCAAAAATCGTCCCCTCCTCCCCCTGAGAAGAGAAGGAGCCTGCTGTCCAATGCCACCCTGCCCTTGGACTTCTGACGAAGTGGTCCCCTGACGTCCATCCCCTGCCCCTTGGACTCCTGCCGAAGTGGTCCCCTGACGTCTGGTCCTGCCCCTTGGATTCCTGACGAGGTGGCCCCCTTACGTCCAGGCGCCATGCCCGGACCTCTACGACGCCCCAACCCTCGTACTTGGCCCTTCTCCTCCCCCACGCTACCCTAAGTGTTTCTGCGTATCTCAATTTGTGGCTATTGTTGAAGATAAGGTAATATATGCGAGAGTATTCCGGAAGTGTTAATAAGTGGATCTGTGCCATTTAATTGTTCAATTATCGATCTGTGTACACGTTACTTAGTCAATTGCCCTCCCATAAATCTTGATATGTGCAAGTTAATTCATAGTGCCAGATATTGCTCCATGTACCCTTTGAAGTATATTTCCTGTGGTGTTATTTATAATTATCAATTGTGCACCCGCTATGTAAACTTATCTCGATCCAGATCCAGGCTCAAGACGGAATACTCGCAGATGTCACCTATATATGTTTCATTCTTTTGTGTATCCAAGTTGAGGCGAAAGCGTATACCGTGAATATATTCCCTAATTTACTACCATTTACCTAGGACCTATGCCCAAATTTTAATCTATCTATCTCTCCTTACGGAAAAGTCAAGAACCCGCCCCCCCCCCCCCCCCCGTCGAGTTAACCTTAATTCTATTATTCAAGCTTTCTAGTTTATACCAGTGCTTGTGAATTAATCTAATGTACGTGTGCGGGTTATTAATAATTCTTTTCACACAGTTATAGTAACTCTTATTCAAGTTATTTTATACTTGTGTCTTCATATTATTGTATGGACCGTTTCTACATTTACTTTACTATTCTAACAGTAAATATTTAATTAAATCGTACGTTTATGTAATTCGCGTTGCATCATATCTTTGATCCATGTATTGCCAGATAGGGATTTGTTAATGTATTCAAATTTCCTTTAACACCTAAAGAGCGGCATAGGTGGTAAATAATATGTAGCCACCAGCATGGTGTTTTTACCGAAAATAGGGCTGTTTACGTGATCATTTTCATGCCTAAATAAGACCCAGAGCGTAAAACAAATATCTATCCCTGAAAGGGCATAAACAGAGCTTTCCAATGACACCACAACGATCCTTGTATATCCGCTAGTTTTCTTGCAACAACCGCGCAACACGAGTGCAAAAACCATGTTATTCGGTACTTTCCCCATACAATTCACTATGTAGCGAGTGTGAGAGGGTGGAGGAGGGTGGGATTCATGTCAGTTGGTCCACCGCAGTGGTCTGGAGCAGTCATACGCTCGCTACGCTCCTGCCACCACTTGTCTCTCTCTCTCAGCTACATTACGTGCTGAAATTGCCACACGACTTATGTTGTGAGCCGCCACATAGTCCAAATTTCTTTCACTCGACATATGATGCGCGCCGCCAGTTAAGGGTTAATACTATTATCGTAGTATTTTAATTCAGTACAACTTCGTCGTGTATGCCCCTTTTTACTCTGAGTTCATTCTAATTCTAATTTACTGGGATTTCCAGTCGCATTTTAATTGAGCGTAGTTTCCTCATTTTATATTAATTTGCATTCATTCCAAACCCCTGTTATAAATTTATGTGTGTATCGATCTCATACCCGGTCTAAATCTATTTTTCGTACCCATGTGTTGAGTCTTTCACAAAAAATGGTTAGATAAGTTAGTTCCAAAATAAACTATCTTGCCTATAAGCTCCTTTAGTATATCTTTAACGTTTCACTAGTGCCTTATACTCGCACTAAATATAATTGTAAACTTATACCAAAGCAGTCCCTCTGACCTAGGGTCGAACGCACTACTTTTATTTGTCTTCGCTGTGTGACCCCCCCCCCGCCCCCCCCCACACACACACACGTTAATCCCCTTGATAAGCGCTCACCGCCCCGCACCCGTGAACGCTATCTCAAGCCAATTCACTCTGTACCAGGAATCTTCATGTTAGACGCTACGCTCGCATACATGTTATCATCTTACTGATTTCCTATGTACAGTTGGCCCACTTAGTCCTGCGCAAAAATGTTGTGGTGTGTGGAGGTGTGTGGCATTTCATCCGTAGTAAACAACGTAGTTTTATGAATGAATCCCTCAAACCGAAAGGCGTGTGAATGGAGGGACATGATTGGTCGAGGTGAGGAATTTCGTGAAGTTCAATTTTCTTTCATTTTTGCAGGTTAGTATAATTTCCAGAAAGTCGTTGAGTATTAAGGACAATGAAATACAGATGTTTCTAATTAGCATCAACACATAACTATACATAAATAAATAAATAAACATAGCAGGAAGGTTAGTGTGGTGGCGGCAGGAGGGAGATAATTCCAATCAGTTCAATGGAGACGGTGCGGCGGGACTACATAACTAACAAGTGAATGGTTGTTTTCAAGATGCCTGTATACTGATTACAATAATTTAGCTTTACAAGTCTGTAGAAAGTAAAATGCTTAGTACTATTTTATTGTACGGACTTATTACCAATAGTATTGAGATCTGAACTTATGCCTGTATGAATTTATCGTTTCTGAAATATCTTAATTACCGTCTTAAGCTTTATTTGTTTTATAAAGATTGCAAATAACCTATAACAAAAGCTCCCTGGTAAAGTATAGATTTGTCCTCTGTGTATGAGAGGTCCTTCTTAACCTATGCAATAGGATGACGCCAATATCAATTGAGCAATCCTAGCAATTACCAGAAGATTGTAAGAAATATCTAATGGATTGTCACGCTAACTAATTCGCTATACCGTACTTGTTATAGTTTTTTTTAAATGCCCATAAATTGCACAATGTTTACCAAGCCCAAAATGAGCCCCTTTCGTCCTTCCACACACCCATGGTTGTGGAGGTAGTGGTAGTGCGGGCGAGTGCGGGGGGTGGGGGGTAAACTAGCACATTGTTGAGTGACTAGTTGCTACTTTTAGGTAATTGCCACCAGGGGAGGTGTGGTGGAGTGGTCATGCCACTGGATTGGTAATCCAATGGACCTGGGTTCAAATCCCGATATGTCAATGGGAAGATATTATTGGGATTGAATTTGTGCTGTACCTAGTATCAGTGCATTACCACAAAGCCCACCGAAATGCCAAAAAAATACCCTCATTGTTCCCTGATTAAATAACGCTGTATGAATATTCCCATATTCAAAATATGTTACAGGGGGACAATGCCTAGTGAGTTCACTGCTCAATAGGTGGCGTTCTGAGAGTGAGGGTCTGAGTCTGGAGGGTGAGACGGTGAAGCACTTGAGCGAAGCAACCAGCCGCTTCAGAGATGGAGCTGCTTCGAGCCATGATGGATGCTTCACATGTCTCACTCCCCAGACTGGAACAAGACCTCACGGGCTTCACCGTGTTGAGCGGTGGAATGTACAGGCTCTCAGCCTATGCCCGAGAGGGAGTAGATGGAATATAGAAAAAAAAAATTGCATTGCAAAATGTAATAACATTATTATGCTATGTAGAATTGCAGGGATTTACAGTGTATATATTATTTTTACCAACCAGGGAGTTTACTGCACTCCGGTACTAATTTGGTGATAACAAGACAGGTATCAATCAAACCCATAAACAACAACATTTATTGAATTGGACTACCAGACAACAATGTGATCGACTTATAGTGAACAAATAAGGATTGGATCATAACATAGTATGGAACAGCATAACTTCAGATAAGAAGAAACAAAATACACTCCGCCACTTCGAGGTCAATAGTTTTTTTTACTACATAGAATTTCCTAACACACGGTAAAAATAGACATTAGATTCATACTTTGTTTATCTTTATATTGATAATAAAAAAATAAAATCTTTACAATTCTCCGTTAACTAATGACTATTAGAGGCCCTTCGTAAGCTTAATGCAATACAATAAAGCAACTGGAACAATAAATAAGTGATCATAGTCTTGAAAAACGTTATTGAGTATTATCATTTTTATCAGATTTGTTTTTAATCTAAAAGTCATATGCTGGCGATGACTGGGAACACATAAGTGTAGATACAGTTTGCTAGAGCTTAAGATCTTAATAAACAGTTACCGATAATTAGAATATGCATATTACTGAAAGGGTTATCCTATTATGCATTGCGTAACTTTGTGCACACATATCAAGTGATTATATCGGTACACGTTTTAAGATTCCCCGTGTTAACTCTCTCTCTCGAATGGTAAGGAAAACTTGTTGCTGATGGTAGGGCGCTCAACAGACAAATATCAACAGGTCAGCGTCACTCCAACCACTAACATGACTTGGATCACCGTATTAAGAGTTCTGTATATCATTACCTCTACCTGCTACATTGCCGTTTTTAAACCATAGCAGCATGTATTATTATTCAATAAGAAACCCTTTGATAAAACAGGTACCAAATATTAAATGTGCATGTTTATATCATTCACAAAACCTATTCATAATTATTAACAATACTAGCTCCCCAAATATTCAATAGCTTTCGACAAATTTAGAATACCTTCTTCCAACCCTAGCTCCACCTTTACACCCCCAGGATTCCAGAGAATGGAAAGGGAAAACATATCTTTGATAAACACCATCCAGTGTAGGGATACAACTAGAGCGGTTTTATTATGGTGATGTCGGTGTTTTATGCTTGTATTATTTGGGATTCATTTAAAATAAATCATCTAAGTCTATATGCATGTTCTGTAGTATGTTACACATAATATATGAAACATAAACATCCAACACATTAAATATGTATTGGCGTCTCGATTGCAGCCTTACAAAGGATAACTTATTTAGCCGAACTTATAAATGTTAACACTTATACGGCTAATCAAACAGCAATTAATTGATTTTGTTAATACAACTACATTTCCATACTCGACTTCCGAAGGACTTTTAGGAATCAACAGCTCATAACAATATTAGTTAACTATTTAACTGGCTATCTAATTTTAATATTCATTGCAAGACTATCATTTTTCAATATTTCGTTTGGACTAACTCACGCAATCACACCCTAATTAATTTCGCTCCATTGCTCAATATGTGAAGTAAAATAAACGGAGTTACTTCTACCTCTTCGTTTTCTTAAAAAGTAGCAGCCTTTCTGTTGTTTTTCACATTCCTGTGTGGATAGATATTTATATGAGAGAGAGAGAGAGAGTACAAAGGAGTACAAAGGAAATCAAGCAACAACATATATAGTGACCCTTCTAGGTTGCTTGTCCTCCAAAACACTGAGGATCAAGTGTCCAAACAGTGGTTTAGAGTGGGTAAGGGAACATTGGAAAGGGAATTACTGCCCTGGAACTAATGTCCGTGGCAGGATTTGGAAGTTAGTAGAGGACAGATGGGTTAGTAACTGAGGGGGGGATAAAATAAAGTTATTCATTTACAAACGCAGTCAGTCGCGGGTTTGATGTGAGATATTTGTCTAGACGGAGTTTAAATGAATCAACGGTGATGCAGTCTATAACGTTTCGGGGAAGCCCATTCCACAAGTTGACAACTCGATTGAAGAAGAAATTCTTAGATTCGTGCGAGTTAAAAGATTTACCAATAATTTTGCAACCGTTTCCCCGTGTGAAATTAGATTGGTTGATAGTGAAGTACTTACTACAGTTCATATTGTCGATGACTTTGATGATTTTGAACACTTGAATTAAGTCACATCTTAGCGCTGGGTTAAAGGAAATAGATTTAATTCTCTAAGATGCTCTTCGCATGGTTTGTTCTTTAGGCTAGGTATCATTTTGGGAACTCTACGTTGAACTCGTTCCAGCTTGTTTATATCTGTTTGGTAATTAGGGCACCAGGATTGAACGCAGTATTCCAGAAGAGGGCGGACTAAGGAATTGTAAAGGGTTAGGATAACTTCTTTGGATTTATGCTCAAATGACCTGCCTATAAAGACAATTATTTTGTTTGCCTTCTTAACAACTTCTGAACATTGTTGACTCAGTGTTAGGTTACTCGATATTGTTACTCCCAGATCAGTTTCTCTGTTTACATTCTTAAGATGAGTGCCATTCATCGAATAGTTTGCTTTCTCATTTAGGTATCCGATATGTAGTACTTTACATTAATCCGCATTGAAACTCATTTGCCATATTTGGGCCCAACATGACAATTTATCTAGATTGTGTTGCATATCGTCAACTTGTTCTTTTGAGAGTACGCTATTTGCAATTTTTGTATCGTCAGCAAATTTTGAGATTGTACAGGTGAGACCCTCATCTATGTCGTTGATGTAAATTAGAAAGAGAATTGGTCCTAGTACCGATCCCTGGGGTACCCCACTACTTACATTGGTCCATTTAGATGCCTTACTGTTTATGACTACTCTTTGCTTTCTGTTGCTGAGCCAATTTTTTATCCATTTCAACACACCGTCTTGTATTCCATGCGCTTTTAGTTTTAGCAGTAAACGTTTGTGGGGAACTTTGTCAAAGGCCTTTTGAAAATCAAGGTATATAATATCTACAGCTTTACTCTCATCGTAGAGGTAGAGGATATCGTGGAAGAAGTCTAAGAGGTTTGTTAAACAGGAACGTTTTTTACGAAAGCCGTGTTAACTATCTTTAAATAAGTTATTTGCCTCTAAGTGATTTACGAGTCTGTCTCTTATGACCTTTTCTAGCATTTTACATACAATTGAGGTTAAACTAATTGGACGATAGTTACTGGGTAGGGATTTGCTGCCTTTTTTGAATATCGGTGTTACGTTGGCTAGCTTCCACTGATCAGGCATAGTCCCAGACTACAAAGATTCATTGAATAACAATGTCAGTGGTTTGGAGAGCTCATCCTTAGCTTCCTTTAGAACTCTAGGCGAGATTGTATCAGGTCCAGGTGTTTTATTTACCTTGAGTTTATCTAAATAATTCAATACTTCTCTCTCTGTAACGGTGATATTGCTTAGAACATCTGAATTATCAATCTGAATCGGCGATGGTGTAGGGATATCACTGAGGTCTTCGGTTGTAAAAACTGATGCAAAGAAGGTATTGAGGGCATTACTCATTTGTACTTCGTCTTTGGTGTATTCTCCATTTTCATCGACTAACGTCCAACAGTTGAAGTAACTACTTTTTTTCTTTCTGATATAACTATAGAATTATTTCGGGTTTGTTTTACTTTGATTCGCAATATGTAACTCTAGGGTCTTTTTACTTTGCTTAATTAACTTTTTGGCTTTGCGTCGTAGTTCTACAAATTTCACCCGTTCTTCGTCATTTTGTGAGGATTTTAATCTATCATTAGCAAATTTTTGAGCAAGCAGGCAGTTTGAAATATCTTTATTCCACCATAAACGAGTTCAACGTAGTGTTACCAAAATTATACCTAGCCTAAAGAACAAACCATTCGAAGAGCAGAGCGTCTTAAAGAATTAAATCTATTTCCTTTAACACAGCGCAGATTAAGAGGTGACTTAATTCAAGTGTTCAAAATCGTCAAAGGCATCGACAATATGAACTGTAGTAAGTACTTCACTATCGAGCAATCTAATTACACACGGGGAAACGGTTGCAAAATTATTGGTAAATCTTTTAACTCACACGAATCTAAGAATTTTTTCATCAATCGAGTTGTCAACTTGTGGAATGGGCTTCCCCGAGACGTTATAGACTGCAGCACCGTTGATTCATTTAAACTCTGCTTAGACAAATATCTCGCATCAAACCCGCGACTGACTGCGTTTGTAAATGAATAACTTTATTTTATCTCCCCCCTCAGTTACTAACCCATCTATCCCCTACTAACTTCCTAATCCTGCCACGGACATTAGTTCCAGGGCAGTAGTTTCCTTTCCAATGTTCCCTTACCCACTCTAAACCACTGTTTGGACACTTGATCCTCAGTGTTTTGGAGGACAAGCAGCCTAGAAGGGTCACTAGACCTGTTGTTGCTTGATTTCCTTTGTACTCCTTTGTACTCTGTACCATATGGCTGTGTGGAAGGACGGGCAGGTTTCTTTTTGGGCTTGGTGAAGTCGATTTAATTAATTGCCTTTGCAAAACACTGAAATGTCTGAAGTGATGTAAATAATAAAGAGAAAAGGTATTTCGAGTTAGGAAGCGTAACAATTAAATATACTATTTTCATTATATATTTATTATACGCCATCGTATGCACCTAAATACTATGCAAACAGTTTCTATAGCAACTGGAGGTGATAGTAGTCTGCAAAATGCACATTCACTAAAACACACACATATTTCTGGCCTTTAAGCGTCATTATTCTAGTAATTTGTCTGCATTAATTTTTTTCATAATTATTAATATATTGACGCACTGTATAATAATATAACGATTTTAGTATGACAAACATTAGGCGACTTTATTCAGATTTGGAAACGTCTATCATAGTAAGAAGGTTAAACACAATAAGTCAACCCTCTTGAACCCGATGGTTACTTTGTAATTCCAGCTACAACTAATATATTATGACCACCTTTAACCCTTCAATCAGACAACGACATTCTTGTTTTGTTATTAATGTTGCTGCTAAGTGTTCTTGCTAACATTATAAAGGACCTCTAAGGATCAAAGGGTTAATTATAATTTCAGTTAATCATTTAACTGACTGGTTGAATAAAATTGTGTGACGATTGCTAGGATATACACACATATTTACATACTCTATTTGAAAAGATTAAGAAGGATCTCTCACATTCTGAGGAGAAAGCCATTCATAACCAGACCGCTTTTTGAGTCTTGGTTTCCAAGAGAATAACAACTCGGTAATAAATAGCCACCAAATAACTCTTAACCCGTTGAGTACCGTAGGATACAGTAATGAAAGTCCCCAGCAGTCCCAAGCACTGTGGCGAAAATGGCAGGAGAGACCACCTTTTCACCTCAAGAGATGAGGCAAGACTGGATCTCTCACCTTGTTTTTTTTTTTGTTTTTTTTTACAAGGCTTAAATAAAAATAATAAAAAGAGAAAAAAAAAACGAATCCTTGTACAGGCAGTTACAAGACAAAATACATTACTGACAAATATACTCTGGCCTGGGACTGGGGAGTTAATTTATCTACAGACGAATATACTCGGGCCTGGGACTGTAAGGGTTATAATAATAATAATAATAATAATAATAATAGTTCTTAAAGCTAGCGCATGCTAAGCCAGCTAAGGATAGCTCAATAAGGCCGACTAGGCGTATTTCCATTGGGGTCCTGTACTACTATCCCATCCCTTTGCTCATGAGGGATGGTAACGACTCAGTGCTTGTGAAAAATCTTTAATGCGCTGAGCGTGGGCGCGAATCCGGGCCTTCTGGGTGGAAGTCCGAGACGCTAGTCACTACACCAAGCGAGCCGCTCAGTAAAAGTATAATATTCATACACAAGCAAACTAAAAACTTCATATTATAATTTGTTTTAAATGTTACTGTCCATAATAGTTAAATGCCAAACAATCAATATGCAGGCATCCTAAATGCAACCATTCACCTGTGAGTCATTAATACCAACTGTGCCGTCTCGATTAAAGTGAAACGAAGCCCAAGCCACCTGCCACCGACACTCACATTTTCTGCCATGTCTACAAATGTGTGTAAGAATAGGCTATGTATTAATACTAACTGTAAGCTTCTTCATTTCATATCCATTTATTATCTAACATCATTCTGGAACGTCTATTAACCCTCCAGTAATGCAAATAATGAAGAAAATAGAGTTTCCCGATATTTCTCGTCTCACCCAATCACGTCCCGTCTTTCACACCTATGGAATTTGAGGGATTCATTCATAAAACTACGTTGTTTACTTTTTTTCTTTCTATGTGATGCAATGCCACACACCTCCAGACACCACAACATTTTTGCGCAGGACAAAGTTGGCCAACTGTACATGTGTAACATCTTTATTCCTGCATATTTATATTACTGATACTGTGTGTGTATGTTACGCAACCAATTATAATTAAGTTATCATTATAGACCATTCTATATTTGATACGTAACTTGTTTATCTGTTATTGTCTGCCCCACATGACAGAACAATATAATTGATTTCATGATTCTATGCCATTTGAATAAACTAAAGTGTGAAGTAATATTGTGTTCATATTGTGTGAATGCGGCCCTGGGATAAAGAGTTGATGTAAGATATATAAAGCTAGACGTGACCCTGTCGAGCATATTCTATCTCAAGATATCTTATTACAAGATTGTTATCAAGATTATACCAAGTCGAGTTGAAATACCAACCCGACATTTCACTGGTGGCAGCGGTGTCTCGATACGGCATATCAGCTTGCTTAATTTGATTCTTACTTGCACTCTCAACTTACCCAATCACCATGGCAGCCAAGTCACTCGATATCCTACCATTTAAGCTCGAGGAAAATGACATAGGCATTTACATGGAAATGGTCAAACCCGTCCTGGATCTGATGTTCCAGGACCAAGACGCTTCCAAGATTTACACAGTAGTAATGAAGTTATGTAAATATGCAGGGAAGGTATCAGGGTATGTGCGGAAACAAATGCCTGGTTTAACCTGGGCACCATTTGAAAACTATGTAAAAGCTGCCATTAATCCTGTCCTAGGCCAAATAATCTCGGACAGGCATTTTCACCAAGTCAAATTCAATGGGAATTTGGACGACATGATCAGTGAGTTGACACAGCTCGCTGTGTCACAGAGGAAAACCCCACCCACAGAAAGAAGATTATTTTCAGGGCCTTGCTGAGGATTCTACCTTTGGCGGTGGCGGACCATTTCTCCATTGTTGAACCCACTAATTACGACACGGACATGCCGGTCGTAAGGCGGATTGTGACCCTGAGGCAAACCCGGGATCAAGACATGGTAGCCGCCATACAGAAAGGCACCACACCCCCGTCCACCGTACCTGCCCCTAGTCCTATGGCCCCCCGAGCCAGTGATAAGGCCGAGGAATGGTCCAGGATTCACCCAGCCGACTGGAAACCGTGCAACAACCACTGTCTGCTGACGGATTTGATGAAGGATCCGAAGGAACTGAAAAGGTACTTGCTGGATCTTGATACCTATGGTGGCACAGACCCGGATGGGTTTTTCCCTCTCTTTTTTAAAAAGGTTGCAGTGGTCTTGGCACCTAAATTGGCTGTGGTGTTTAGGTTGCTTTTGAAATCAGGTAGTTTTCCTCTTTGCTGGCATAAGGCTATTATCACTCCTATTCCAAAGGGAAATACTGCCTCATCATCTCCTAATGACTATCGCCCTATCTCCATTACACCTATCCTATCCAAGCTCTATGAGAGGCTTTTGTCCAGACGCCTTTCCTCTTATTGTAACAGTCATAATTTGATACCAAACTCACAGTTTGGTTTTCGTAAGGGACGGGGTACATGTGATGCACTTCTGACACTCACCCATGACTTGCAATCTTAATTGGACCAGGGACATGAGTCTCGCGTCGTGGCTATTGACTTTAGTTCTGCTTTTGATTTAGTCAACCATAAAGCACTTCTGTTTAAGTTACAGCTCATTGGTATTGGTGGCAATTTTTTAAGGATCTTTGAAGATTTTTTGACGAAAAGATCTCAGTCTGTGGTAATTGATGGGTGTCATTCCCCTTCTGTTACTGTTGTTTCTGGTGTTCCACAAGGCAGTGTCCTTGGGCCTTTGCTTTTTATTATTTTTACTGCTGACCTGTGTTCCGAGCTTGAAAATAAACTAATCTCCTATGCTGATGATACAACTTTATATGCGTCAATTGCATCACCAATAGATCGACACGTAATTGCTACTGCTCTGAATAGGGATTTAGCCAAAATTACATCATGGTGTGAACTTTGGGGCATGAAACTTAATGCTAGTAAAACACACTCCATTATCATCAGCAGATCTCGTACCTTGGATCCTCCCCATCCTTATCTACAAGTTTCTGGCGAGCAAATTGAGAATGTGGATACTCTGCGTTTGTTAGGAGTTACTCTTGATCCCAAACTTACTTTTGAAAAGCATATTCGTTCTTTCTACTCTTCCATTTCCCAAAAAATTGGTCTGCTTCGCAAGGTTTATAAAACATTTGCTTGTGACGCCACAGTTATCAAGTCTTTTTATGCTTTTATTTTGCCACATTTCGAGTACTGCTCACCTGTCTGGTTGTCAGCAGCTGACTGCCATCTCAAGTTGCTTGACAGGTCGCTAAATTCCATCAGTTTTATTCTACCTAATTTGTCTCTTGATCTGTGTCATCGACGTAAAGTTGGTGCCCTTAGTCTTTTATTTAAAGTTTTTAACAACCCTCAGCATCCCTTACATGGGGTTCTCCCTGGGCCCTATGTCCGGGCTCGTGCAACTAGATTCACAAGCAATCTTAATGATCTTGCCATGAGCCGTGTTAATTTTTCTACTACACAGTTTTCACGGTGTTTTGTGCCGGCCATGGTTGACTTGTGGAATAAGTTGCCAAATGAGCTAGTCAATTCAGCTAATATCTCCATTTTTAAGTCTAGAGTTGATGCTTTTTTGCAGCATTAATTCTAATTTTTAAACTTATTTTATTCTATTTTATTGTATTATATTTAAGCTTGATATCCTCCACTGCATAATATGTTATCTGTGTTTAATATGTGTATATGTACAGTACAGTATACAGTGTATGTTTTTATTTTTTCCTAAGTTGCCATAGTCTCTCTCCAGTGCCCCCGGGTGTTTTGTGTGGATTGATCTTGATGGTGTTTCTGCACCCTGGTTGGAGACTTCGGCATCTCATATAATAATAATAATAATAATAAGTTAATGGAGAGGAGCCAGAGTCAGAAATGGAGGCACCACAAGACCTGGATTTTCAGACCGCCCCTGTACACAAATAACCGTCAAAATGGCGGGGGGGCTCATGAGGAGGCAGACTCGGAAAAACTGCCCATCTACAGGAAACTCACTCTGAATGGGGTGAAGGTCCGCCTACTGATCGACACGGGAGCATCCCGATCATACCTTTTCGCTCCTTTCTTTAAGCAGCACAAGAAAGCCTTAGGCACTATCCAACCTTCCTAAATTGTATTAGTAAGTGCCGATGCCGAAGTTAGAAAGACATTTAGACAAACACTTCCCCTATAGGTAAATACCCTTGTTCCTAATCACGGAACAAAACCACTCTTTCGTGGTGTATAACCCCAAAGAGACCCTATACGATGGATATTTGGGTCTCGATTTACTCACAACGCTATGTGCTTCCCTCGATTGTGGGAGAAGAATACTGACGTCCCCCCCCCCCCCAAGTAACCAAAAAATAAAAACTAGTGCCTCTCATCGAGGCACCCAGCCAAAAACCCAGACTAGAGATACCCTCCCCCCCCCCCCCCCCGCCTTTGCCCTCTTTCAACCAAAACTTTACCCTTAATCCAGCCCATTCCTACCAATCGCTCAAACAGTCACTGCCAAACTCGTGACACTCCCCCCTCATCATGAAAAGTGGATCCCCATTGTACCCACCTTGCCTGGGGATGCCATCATGACCCCTCACCTCCAAAGCCCCTTTGATAGGGACTGCCTAACCGCTCCTAGTATAATTTGTAACCGATTAAATTGCATTAAAATCACCAATATATCAGACCAGCCCATTACCCTACCAAAAAGGTTTAACCATTGGAGAACTAGAGCCTTATGCAGAAGAACTATCCATTCCCGCTGATACTCCCTCTAATACTCCTTTACCCCTACCCTCTATTCCTTCCCATTTAACCCCCCAACAACAAGCCGACCTGAAGAATTTATTAACCACCTACCAAGACATCTTTGCCACTTCAAATCGAGATGTGGGAAAAACCAAAGTACTCCATCATCCTATTCATACAGTTGGATACCCCGTCAAGCAACCCATCAGAAGAAAAATCCCATTCAAAGACAAAAAGAAGAGTCCCAAGTACAAGACATGTTGGCCACCGGAGTGGTCCGCCCTTGGTCATCCCCAGTAGTACTTGAACGGAAGAAAGACGGGACCACCAGATTCTGTATAGATTATCGCAGACTCAATGATGTCACGATTAAAGATGCCACTCCCCTCCCCCGGATTGATGATTCCCTATACTCCCTACTTGGAGCTAAATGGTTCACTACCCTAGATTTGCAAGCAGGGTATTGGCAAGTGCCAGTCCTTCCCGAACATCAACAGAAGATGGCGTTCGCCACCAGCCAAGGCTGCCTATATGAATTCACCGTATTGCCTTTCGGTTTATGCAATGGCCCTGCCACATTCTCTAGGTTGATGAAATCCGTGTTGCAAGGATTGACCTGGGAAACCTGCCTTGCTTACTTAGACGACATCATCGTGTTCGGAAAAACCTGGGCTGAACACCTACAACGCCTTCAACAAGTCTTCCAAAGAATCCGAGAAGCCAACTTAAAACTGAAACCCTCAAAATGTATGTTAGCCAAGACTGAAGTACAGTTCCTAGGCCACATCGTATCCGACAAAGGAATTGCACCAGACCCCCACAAACTAAATACCATTGGAAAAAAATTGCCCCTCTCTAATGTCAAAGGAGTCCGAGCATTTCTCGGACTAGCCTCATACTATAGAAGGTTTGTAGAAAATGTTGCCACCATTGCTAAGACTCTTCATGATCTGACCAAGAAAGATGAACCATTCCTGTGGACGCCGCAAAGCCTACAGGCCTTCAATACCCTGAATGAATTGCTGATTGCATCACCCGTCGTCTCTTTCCCCGACTACACCCAACCTTTCCGACTATACACAGATGTCTCCCAAACTGGAATAGGTGCCGTGTTAGGACATCATTAGGGTATCATCTGGGCCCTGCAGCATTTTAAGGCCTATTTAGCCAGGGTAAAAGTCACCATCATCACCGACCACCACGCCCTACAATGGTTGAGGAGGTCCGACACCAAGAATGCTTTAACTGTCAGATGGAGAGAAAGTTTAGAAGAATTCGACTTTGAAATAGCCTACAGACCTGGGAAACTCCACACTAATGCTGATGCAGTGTCCCGACTACCCACTGTTTCCACACCAGAGACACCCCCCACCCCCCTTGATGTTCACCCCATTTTACCTGTCCACCATCAAAATTCCACGGATCAAGACCAACAAGAACTACTCAAACTATTCCAACGACAAGAAAAACCTGACTGGATGCCCCGAACCATGTTCTTCCAACTCACTAGACGAAGAGATAACCTGTTCACACCCGAAGGAAAAATTGTAATTAGCCCCGCCACAGTCCTAGCCACCATGCAATCCATCCATATGCATAATGTACAAAGTACAAAGGAGTACAAAGGAGTACAAAGGAAATCAAGCAACAACAGATCTAGTGACCCTTCTAGGCTGCTTGTCCTCCAAAACACTGAGGAATCAAGTGTCCAAACAGTGGTTTAGAGTGGGTAAGGGAACTTTGGAAAGGGAACTAATGTCCGTGGCAGGATTAGGAAGTTAATAGGGGACAGATGGGTTAGTAACTGAGGGGGGATAAAATAACGTTATTCATTTACAAACGCAGTCAGTCGCGGGTTTGATGCGAGATATTTGTCTAGGCGGAGTTTAAATTAATCAACGGTGCTGCAGTCTATAACGTCTCGGGGAAGCCCATTCCACAAGTTGACAACTCGATTGAAGAAGAAATTCTTAGATTCGCGTGAGTTAAAAGATTTACCAATAATTTTGCAACCGTTTCCCCGCGTGTAATTAGATTGGTCGATAGTGAAGTACTTACTACAGTTCATATTGTCGATGCCTTTGATGATTTTGAACACTTGAATTAAGTCACCTCTTAATCTGCGCTGGGTTAAAGGAAATAGATTTAATTCTCTAAGACGCTCTTCGTATGGTTTGTTCTTTAGGCTAGGTATAATTTTGGTAACTCTACGTTGAACTCGTTCTACCTTGTTTATATCTTTTTGGTAATAAGGGCACCAGGCTTGAATGCAGTATTACAGAATAGGGCGGACTAAGGAATTGTAAAGGGTTAGGATAACTTCTTTGGATTTATGCTCAAATGACCTGCCTATAAAGCCAATTATTTTGTTTGCCTTCTTAACAACTTCTGAACATTGTTGACTCGGTTTTAGGTTACTCGATATTGTTACTCCCAGATCGGTTTCTCTGTTTACATTTTTAAGCTGAGTGCCATTCATCGAATAGTTTTCTTTCTCATTTTGGTTTCCGATATGTAGTACTTTACATTTATCCGCATTGAAACTCATTTGCCAAATTTGGGCCCAACATGACAATTTATCTAGATTGTGTTGCATATCGTCAACGTGTTCTTTTGAGAGTACGCTATTTGCAATTTTTGTATCATCAGCAAAGTTTGAGATTGTACAGGTGAGACCCTCATCTATGTCGTTGAAGTAAATTAGAAAGATAATTGGTCCTAGTACCGATCCCTGGGGTACCCCGCTACTTACATTGGTCCATTTAGATGCCTTACCGTTTATGACTACTCTTTGCTTTTTGTCGCTGAGCCAATTTTCTATCTATTTCAACACACCGTCTTGTATTCCATGCGCTTTTAGTTTTAGCAGTAAACGTTTGTGGGGAACTTTGTCAAAGGCCTTTTGAAAATCAAAGTATATAATATCTACAGCTTTACTCTCATCGTAGAGGTTGAGGATATCGTAGAAGTCTAAGAGGTTTGTTAAACAGGAACGTTTTATACGAAAGCATGGCATCCATTTGGCCCAACGAAAGCTGACCGCCACCTTTCAACAGGTGTATTGGACTCCTTCCCTCTACATCACTGCCAAACAGATCACTGAAGCCTGTCACGCCTGTGCCCTAGGCAAAGACCGGACCCGCACCCCAGGACCTTCAGGAAAGTTAGTGGCAACTAAAGCTTGGCAACTTTTAGCCGTTGATGTAATGGGTCCATTGGAAGGAAATCAAAGTTTCAAATATATAATTACTTTCGTGGACACATATTCCAAATATGTGATCTCCTGCCCTGCTAAAGAGCATTCCGCACTAGCAGTAGCAGAAGCCATGATCCAACATGTGTTCCCATTCTTCGGTTTGCCAGAAGCCATACATTCAGACAACACCCCAGAATTTACCAGCGACATCTGGTCCCAACTATCTCAAATGTGTGAGTATAAGATCAGCCACTCCTCCCCATACTGGCCTCAAGGGAATTCCATCTGTGAACGAAGCCACCACACGATTGCAAACCAAGTCCGGACAAGATTGCAACAGATGAATACTAAGGATTAGCCCAGCCAGGTAAAAATCGTTCAGTGGGGAATTAACACTTGCCCCCGGAAAGACGGGATCTCACCCCATGAACGCATTTTTGGAGTGCCGCCCCTACTGCTCCCATTACGCCATCTAGCTGTCCCTTATGAGCCCTCATCTAATTTTGACCAGTCCCTGGTTCATTTGAAAAATCAACTACGACAACTCCAATATCTGCAAGACCTAAAACCTGACAAAACCGCCGAGGTAAGTCCCAATCACGTTGGTGACCTCGTGATGGTTGCTCAACTGCCCGTGCCGTCCAAATCAAAACCCAGATATGAAGGTCCTTTTGAAACCATAAACTATTTTGGTGAGTCACGCACATAACCGAAATAGATATGTACGCAGGTTTCAACCATTGGATGAGAATGCCATTACGCTTGCAGATTCCCCAGAGAAAAACATGTTGCCTACGACTAATGACCAGAAATGGGGGACCTCAGATTCCCCTCCTCCTCCTCTTCCTTCCGTTTCCTCTCTACCTCCCCTAAGGGAGGAACTCATCCGCCAACTTCTTCCTCCTATTTTTAAGCCACATAATCGCCCAAATC
This sequence comes from Lithodes maja, assembly GCA_037953745.1. Lineage (NCBI taxonomy): Eukaryota > Metazoa > Arthropoda > Malacostraca > Decapoda > Lithodidae > Lithodes > Lithodes maja. The sequence goes on along the minus strand of JBAKBP010008634.1, from coordinate 26,120 downwards.
CCATTCAGATCATTCTGCCCTTAAGATCATTCGGATCTGTTAGCACCTCTCCACAGCCTCCTCCCGTTGTTTCGGCCCCTTCCGCGTTGTCTACTCCCGCTGATGATAATGTCGTCAGACAACCCCCCACCCCTTTCCCCCCATCCCTTTCTGTCAGTCTACCAAATTTTTCAGAATCTACCTGCACTCTTCCTAGTTCACCAATATTTAAAAATATTCCCACTTTACTTCAGCCATCCATCTCAGACATAACCACCCTCTCTTCACCCTTACCTAATGATTCAGCCGACACCTTAATCCCCCTTACCAGTACACCTGCTCAAATGAGGCCTGACCAGGCCCTTCCATCAAGTATACCTGCCACACCCCCAATTCAACCAGCCACCTCTCCCATCATGCCTAATTTACTGTCATATGAACCTTCTAACTTTCAGAAAACTGTCTCTACTTCACCCCCTGCTAATGTTTCCATACCCCCCCAGAATGCTCAATCACCCCGCCTAATACCCCTCTTACCTATTCCACCATGTACGAGATCCGGGCGTCGTGTGAAACCACCGCAGAGATGGGCTCCCACCTTCCGGCCAACCTACAAGCGGCGGCCTTCCATAAAAGGCAACACCTTGCGGAACATCAAAGGCGCTGCCACTTCTACTGCAAGGTCACCTTGCCAGCCTGTGTCACACTTTTACACCTACGACACAGGCCACCTCACCGCCAGATTCCCCCCATCTGGGAGAGCCACTTCCCACACTCCTACAGTGGCCACTACCCAAGCAACTCCTCCACTAGCAACAACTCTAGCAGCCCTTTAGCCCGGATTTATCATGAGGATAAACAGTGTGCTCATATCCTCTGACCGGAACCACCCTGAGGCCCTTGTGTCCCGGGACTATTTCTTTCTGGTGACCAACAGCTCGACGACACCACTCGAGATAACAGTGAAAACGGACACCACCATCCCTCCTGACAACACTACAACCCTCTGGTCTTTGGTACTGGACCGGTTGACACGGACTCTGCCGTATATATGTTATGAGGTCTCGAGGTCGAGACTTTTATTACGTCGAAGGTGGTCAAATAACTGAGCCTAAAGGACAACTACACAGATTAGCCACCATCAGAGAGTCCAGGGATAGCAGAAGGAAAGGATTTAGAAAAAGATTCATTTCCCATTCTCGAGAGAACGTGATACACAAGAACGGAACATCTGACCCCTGGACCCATTCTCTAATTCCCGGGCGAACAGGTGAGTTACCCCCAAAAGGCAGGTCAAGCCCAACCAATCATCACTTCACACGGTCCCACCAATCACAGTGCGGGGCTCAAACAGCCAAGGCAGAACTTTCCCCCGAATACTATGATGAACAAGTGTTTATGCAATCTAAGCATTAAGAGCCCTGGGAGTATTTAAATCGTTGGGGACCTCTATCCTCAAGACCCTGCCAGACGAGAAGAAAAGTGAAATGGTGATAGGAAGTGCCACGGAAGAAAATCATTACATAAACAATCCAAATAGCCAAAACAATTAGTTAACAGAAAATCACAAATTACATCACCAGGCTTGATGGTATAAGTAAGAAACAGAGGTAGAAAAAACGAGAACCTCAGTGCGATGTCATTATGCACCATAATATATTTTTCATGTCATTATTAACCTCAACATAGCCAATTTATATGTATTTACTATGCCCCTATTCATGCAAGATCATGCAACCTGACCAAGAGAAATAACCCAAATATAGACTGCCTGAAACTACAGGAAGTCAGTTCACCCTCAGTAGTTATAATAGTAATATAAGGACAAAAGGGAACAAGTTGAATGAAGTATATATATGTATATATATATATATATATTCATGATATGTAGAGGCTTAGAAATGACATATATCATTGCAGACATGGTTGCAAAACATAATTTAGTATTAACTTTCCAATTTCACTACCTATACACTGCAATGAATAAACAAGTATGTAAGTTGTCATAAAGTAAAAAATATCTGGCTGAAGAAGTGATTTTGATTAAAGCTGTTTGAACTATTTACTCTAAATGAAATTTCATATTTTATACGGCATATATTTAACTCACTTGCTTGAAAAGGTATTGAAGGAGAGACACAAAACGTGTGGTGGACCATAATACCCCGGTGGTTGTTTGATAACTGAGGGTGACCATAGGGGGGTTCAGTTATTATGGTACTACAGAGCCCAGTGTTGGTATGATAACTGAGGGTGACCATAGGAGGTTCAGTTATTATGGTCCTACAAAGCCCAGTGTTGGTATGATAACTGAGGGTGACCATAAGGGGTTCAGTTATTATGGTACTACAGAGCCCAGTGTTGGTATGATAACTGAGGGTGACCATAGGAGGTTCAGTTATTATGGTCCTACAAAGCCCAGTGTTGGTATGATAACTGAGGGTGACCATAAGGGGTTCAGTTATTATGGTACTACAGAGCCCAGTGTTGGTATGATAACTGAGGGTGACCATAGGGGGTTCAGTTATTATGGTCCTACAAAGCCCAGTGTTGGTATGATAACTGAGGGTGACCATAAGGGGTTCAGTTATTATGGTACTACAGAGCCCAGTGTTGGTATGATACCTGAGGGTGACCATAGGGGGTTCAGTTATTATGGTACTACAGAGCCCAGTGTTGGTATGATAACTCAGGGTGACCATAGGGGGTTCAGTTATTATGGTCCTACAAAGCCCAGTGTTGGTATGATAACTGAGGGTGACCATAGGGGGTTCAGTTATTATGGTACTACAGAGCCCAGTGTTGGTATGATAACTCAGGGTGACCATAGGGGGTTCAGTTATTATGGTCCTACAAAGCCCAGTGTTGGTATGATAACTGAGGGTGACCATAAGGGATTCAGTTATTATGGTATTACAGAGCCCAGTGTTGGTATGATAACTGAGAGTGACCATAAGGGGTTCAGTTATTATGGTACTACAGAGCCCAGTGTTGGTATGATAACTGAGGGTGACCATAAGGGGTTCAGTTATTATGGTACTACAGAGCCCAGTGTTGGTATGATAACTGATGGTGACCATAAGGGGTTCAGTTATTATGGTAATACAGAGCCCAGTGTTGGTATGATAACTGAGGGTGACCATAGGGGGTTCAGTTATTATGGCACTACAGAGCCCAGTGTTGGTATGATAACTGAGGGTGACCATAGGGGGTTCAGTTATTATGGTACTACAGAGCCCAGTAGAAGGCTCATAATGACCCATAACCTGTGGCCAGATGGTCATTCAGTTGATGGGTCGATGGGGGAAAGTTTCTGGTCTGGTGATTTATGTGAGCATCGTGCTGAACGTTGTATTTATGTGTTTTTTACAAGTTACTGATAATGTTATACAATTGTATGTGATTGTTTTGTGTATGTATGTGTGAGTGTGTATGTGAGTCTTGAAAGTATGTTACCATGGAGTGAATGATAAGTGGAACATTGTTTGACGACATCATCACAAGATCAAAACTAAATTTAGGAAATCCTGTTGACTTATACCTCTCTAACTTCAATGATTGGGTTCAGAAATTAAAGCCACCCTGACGATAATGAACCGTTAATATTGACTATAATTAGCTGTAGTGGAGGCTGTTGTCCTGCCATTACGTGAATAAAAAAGCTAAATATTCTAACGAATATCCAAGTGGCGACCTATTATATTATTGAGAATACAGTGAGGGATCCATTAGGTTCACTGACAGTTGCAAGCCAAACCTGACATTCTGTGGTGCTTAGTATATGTACAATATTTAAACAATGTAATGGTAATATTGTTTGGTGTCAAGTCTGTTTTTTTTTAAATCACAATACAAGCTTAATTCGGGATTATAATATATTATTGAAGGAGGTGGATACAAAACGAATGTTATTGTTATGGCACTACCATGTGTAATCAACCCCAGCCAAACCTCATTGACTATTGGTATTTGCCGTCACCGACAACAGTTGTGTTCTACCTCCATATTGACACCTAGGTTTATAATACCACCACTGAAAACGAAAGAAAAGGTCTCAAATCACATGCGAACATAATTATTCATATTAAATAATTGTGCAATGCTGTTGAATCGTATTGTATTATTTCTGTACAATCATGAAATAATTGGCCGGTTGCGGTGTGGTTGGTCAACCTGTCAACATTAGCTTCAGGGGAAGTAGGTCACAATGTCCACCTGAATCTGTGGGACAGTCGTCTTAATTACACAACTCGGCTATTACCATTTTTCTTTAGCGAAATATGTTGCGAATTGTGAATATTTGGTAATAGTATGATGCATAGACATAGCAGTAGTTTATTGTGTCAATAAGAATCGAAACATCAGATGCTAATGAATTAAATTTACCATCAGCGGAAAAAATATAGACTATAAGTTAATATAACGAAATAATAGATGGTCATCTCGTTGGAAGAACGGATGTTACACAGGAGTTTTCCCTCACCTTTTACTGTCTGGTAGCTTATTATGTATGTGTGTAACATATATAATCAGGCTTATGAGGTAAACAGTTTATATAATTGTACTACTAATATTCACCTATCTTCAATATTATTCCCGATACTAGTGTGGAACATGTTGATTGTTTTAGATTAATGATCAAAGCTCAGGGTGATACCCTCTTTGTATTGTTTATACAGCTGAGACAAACTTTGAACATTCACATGTTTGTTAAACAACACCAACCACAGTTGGTTAAATAATTAGGCAAGTACCCGCTGATATGAACGTACAACGTAAAATGTGTATACTATGTTGCATTTGTTTTCTCCTTGATGGAAATCCACCAGGCATACTAGACCACAACATGCAACATATATATATATATATATATATATATATATATATATATATATATATATATATATATATATATTATTTTGTTTCCGGCCATGTTGCATGTTGTGGTCTAGTATGCCTGGTGGATGTCCATCAAGGAGAAAACAAATGCAACATAGTATACACATTTTACGTTTATATCAGTGGGTAGCCTATATTATACTATATATATATATATATATATATATATATATATATATATGCTGATATGTTTATGTGTGTGTGTGTGTGTGTGCCTGTATATTTACCGATTTGTATTTACCTATATGTAGTGTACAGGAATTAAGCATCGCTCGTGTTGTTCTGCCTTAGTTACTGTATAATCAATCAGTGTTATGTATACAAGTATCGTAATGGATATTTCCAATTCCCAGTATTTTGGACTAACATATCATAGCTTATGTTGTCCTATTTCCATATTTACTTTGATCCAACCTAAATTTGAACATGTTAATGTTCTTCCCTCGCACCACCACCTCCTCCAAGTTGTTCCAAATATCTATACTTCTAAATGGGAAGCCGAATTTCTTTGTGTCCTTACGGCATCTGCCATTCCTCAGTTTAAACTTGTGTCCTCTTGTCCTTCCATCATCCCTCACAAATAGATCTTCCCTATCTACTCGCTCCAAACTTGTTACTCCCTTGAACATTGTTATTAAGTCGCCCCGTTTCCCTTCTCTCTTTCAAGGTAGGCAGTTGTAGTGTCCTAAGTCTTTCCTCATATGTCAACTCCTTCAATCTCGGGATCATCTTCTTTACTATCCTTTGGACTTTCTCTAATTTGTTTATGTTTTTTGTTTTACAAATGTGGTGACCATATCACTGCTGCATACTCTAATCTTGGTCTTATCGTAGTCGTTATCAGTTTTCTTAACATTTCTTCGTCCAAATAGTTACATGCCATTCTCATATTGGTTATTTTTCCATATGCTCCTCTTATGACTATTAAAGTTTTCTGGCATGTCGTTTACATAAAGTAGGAACATTATTGGACCCAACACTGATCCCTGAGGTACTCTGCTCGTCACACTCCTCCACTGGGAGTATTTGTCTCGTATTGTGGTCCTCATTTATCTTCGTATTAAAAGGTGTTACATCGGTTTTAACATTTTACCATGTACACCTCCAACACCCTGTAATTTCCATAGTAACCATTTTGTGAGGCACCCTGTCAAAGGCCGTTTTCAGGTCCAGGTAAACACAGTCAACCCTTCCCTCTCTCTCTTGTGAAACATCTACCACTCTGCTATAAAAGCTTAATAAATTAGACACACAAGATCTCCCCTCCCTAAATCCAAACTGTTTCTCACTAATGCACCCCCTGTCCCTCTATGAAGTGTGTCCACTCTTTTCTTATAATTTTCTCACAAATTTTGCAGACAGCGCTGGTGAGGGACACCGGTCTGTAGTTAAGCGGATTTTCTCCGTTTCCTCCTTTCTAAATAGGTACTATTTTTGCTCTCTTCCACTCCGCTGGCAGGGCTCCTTCATTCAGTGAAGATTTGATGATATCATAGATTGTTTCCACTAACTCTTCCGCACATTCTATTAGGATCCATCCAGCCACTCCATCGGGTCCCATTGATCTCCTCACGTCCAAGTCCTGCATCAATTTCAGCACTTCACTTTTTGTCACTCTAATTTCAGGCATCGGTGGTGTTCTCATTTCTCTATCAGAATCTTTAAACTACTCCTCTTTTACAAACACTGACTTAAGCTGTTCATTCATAACTTCACACAAGTCTTTATGTTTCTCATATCTGTTCGGTCCAACTTTTAGTCAAACAATACCTTCTTTTGTTTTTATGTTTCCATTTACAAATCCATAAAGTAGTTTTGGCTCGTTTTTGCACTTATCTACAATATTCCTTTCCTATTTATATTGTTCCTCGCATGTATCTTTATCTATGCATTTGTTTTCTCATTGTACTCATTCCAATTATTTTTACTATATCTCTTCCGTGCTATATTCCATGATCTGTTTCTTCTGTCCTGTGCCTTACTACATCTTATATTAAATCATTCTTTTCCTTCTTTACCCATGGTGAGAACCTTGGGACATATTTATGTATCCCTTCTTCATATACTTTCAAGTAAAGTTTATATTTGTCTTGAAACATTTCCAGGCTTTCTAGTTCCTTCCAATGTATACTTAGGAAATTATGTTTCCATTATTTAAAGTCAGTTTTACCATAGTTGTATCTGTTTATTTTTTGTCCTTCATTTCTCTCCTCATTTTTTCCCCATATCCATCTCCATTTCTAAAATCATGTGATCACTTTTTCCTAAGGGACAACGATAATGTATCCTTTTTACGTCATGCGGATCACTGGTGAAGACTAGGTCTAGCCTGGATGGTTCATTCGTCCATCTGACTCGTGCGTTTTCTCTAACATGTTGTGTTAACATATTTTCTGTTACCAGAGTCTGTAGTTTACTGCCCCAAGACTCATTATTTCCCGCATCTAACCCTTCCCAATTGACTTCCTTATAGTTGAAATCACCTGTTAATATTAATGTAGTTCTCCTATTAAAATAGTAGTTTTAGTGCATCTAGAGATTGCGTGATTAATAGATCATATTCTTTCCGCTTCCATACTCTAGTTTGTGGTGGTATATAAGCCTCTGCTATGACAGTTGCTTTGTTATCACTGTCGTTTATTGTCACTGCTATAATTTCTGATCTATTATTGCCTAGGTTAATCTCACTTGCTTCTATATTTGTGTCAGTCATTATTAACATGCCACCCCCACTTTTCCTTCTCTATCCTTTCTCCACACATTGTACACTTCCCATCCCAACACTCCCAATTCAGTACCACCTCTCAACTTTGTTTCTGCTAAGCACATATTAACACCTAACGAGCGGCCTAGGCGGTAATTTATATGTACCGCCCAGCGTGGTGTTTTTACCCTAAATAGGGTTGTTTACGTGATCATTTTCATGCCTAAATAAGACCCAGAGCGTAAAACAAGTATCTATCTCTGATAGGGCATAAACAGAGCTTTCAAATGACACCCCAACCATCCTTGTACGACCGCTAGTTTTCTTGCAACGATCGCGCAACACGAGTGCAAAAACCATATAATTAGGTACTTTCCCTACATAATTCCCTGTGTAGCGAGTGCGTGAGGGTGGGGGAGGGTGGGATTCATGTCAGTTGGCCCACCGCGGTGGTGTGCGACGGTCATAGCCTTACTACGCTCCTCACACCGCTCAGCTCTCTCTCTCTGCAACATTACGTGCTGAAAATGGCACACGACATAAGTTGTGAACCGCCACTTAGTCCAAATTTCTTTCACATGACATAAGTTGCGCGCCGCCAATAAAGGGTTAATATGTGGTTTATATTTTTCAATATAGTCATTCAATTCTAATTCATTGGCCAGCAAGCTATCCACATTACTCTACATTAGCTTCATCTCCCCCTTTCTTACACATTTATTTTCTTCTCTTTCCCTAATATTCCAAGACTCTACTCCCATCCCAATTCCACTCCACCTTCTCTCCCTTGTTCCACCATGTTCTTCCCCTGCCCTGTCGCTCTCATTTGTTCCTGAATTACACTGGTCTCTCCCTGTCCATACTTAGTGTACTCAAACTAGTATGAACAATCTCGATGTTACGTAATCTGGGTTGATGTAGCGTTACGTATCGTTCCGTAGTCTTAAGTTGAACGCTTCCATAACCTTGGTCGAACGTTCCATGATTGGGTAGAATATATTATTCTATAGTTGTATATGGGAAAGTATTGTAGGATTATAATTACCATATATATATATATATATTTGAATTATTTAAGATTGTTCATAAGTATCTCATTGTAAAAAAGATGGGATGCATTTTCCATGTTATGCGCGTATGCGGTATGTCACGACAGAGACAAACATAACGCGCTCGCTTACTCTCCAACCAACCTCCGTCCCAGCTACACACGCTAAGCCTTCTTCCAATAGTTCCTTTACTTCACCAGGTGTTTTCGCTTCACTTTCATCTCATATTCCATATAGTCACTACATCATCATCTTTGTTAATTAGCACAAACTTAACGTAAATATCTAGCCTATCATAGCCTATTGTAGCCTCTTTTCATACGCTGTTTACCTTACTAAGCACTTCGAGTCATCTAGCCTATTTTTCCGCCATCCTCCAATCACCAGCTGAGTTCATCAAAGGGTAAATATTTCTATATGGTTAATACTTCTTCAAAATCAATAATATACAGTCCACTTATCTAAATTAACCATATAATTTGTCCTTAAACCTTTCACTAGTTTGCCCCCCCCCCCCCCCCCCTTTTTTGGGGGGAGTTATTCGGCGGTCGGTAGTTGCCTTGCATTGGAGTGGGCCTGGCCTATCCCTGTTTTTGTCATGAATCCTACTACGTCCTCCAGACCCCGGTCTTTTGGCCCCAAGGGGCTGTCGGGTTTTTTTCGTCCGCTCTTTGCTCTGGCCGCCCCAGGTGCCTGACCACCAGTGGGACAGGATGTGGAAACTAGTGGATTGGTCAGGGCTGCGACGGGAGTTTTACCCAGAATGAAGGTTATAAATCTGATCCAGTACAGTACTCAAAACAATAATTAGCCTACTTTAAATGCTTTTTCGGGCTCATTACATTATATTAACACCTTACGAGCGGCCTATGCGGTTTATTTATATGTACCGCCCAGCGGGGTGTTTTTAGCCAAAATAGGGCTGTTTACGTGATCATTTTCATGCCTAAATAAGACCCAGAACGTAAAACAAGTATCTATCCCTGAAAGGGCATAAACAGAGCTTTCGAATGACACCATAACGATCCTTTTATGATGGCTAGTTTTCTTGCAATAACCGTGCAACGCGAGTGCAAAAAGCATGTAATTAGGCACTTTCCCCATACAATTCCGTATATAGCGAGTGAGAGAGGGAGGGAGGAGGTGGGATTCGTGTCAGTAGGTTCGCCGCGGTGGTCTGGAGCAGTCATACGCTCGCTACTCTCCTGCCACCACTTGTCTCTCTCTCTCAGCCACATTACGTGCTGAAATTGCCACACGATATATGTCGAGCACCGCCACATAGTCCAGCTTTATTTAACTCGACTTATGTTGCGCCCCGACATTTAAGGGTTAAAACTACTTTAGCCCTAGAAAATATTGCACAATTGACACGGCAATAAGATTAAATTCATCCATACTGTACTGTATTTTAAATGTAATCTAGATTTAATTTAAATCTAGATCAAAATTATACTGAAAAATAACTTCTTTAAAATTTAAAGGTTATTCATTCACATATCTTTCTAAATTCTACTCTCGTGGTGTGCCCTGAGGACAGGGTAATATGATAGCTGATAGGCTGAGTGTGTTAATCTAACTCAAAACTTTTTTCCGTGTGACTTCTTGAGATGAACTTTTCTTGTGTACAATTTTTACGTTTATTAAATTTAATAATATAAAATTAGCGGTACCCATTGAGTTTAGCCTATTTAAATTAGCCTATTGGCTCTCTCTCTCTTAAAATTCTTGAATTTATTATAACTTTAAACGGTACCTCTCTTTTTTGACATCTGGGGACTTTTGGCCTATACTGTATTGTACTAAATTTTCCTCCCGGCTTTTCTTAACATATGGTGTAATGATTCTGTAATTTCTGGATCTAGATCATAACTATTATGTAAGGAGTTAAATTGAAAGGCTCCAGATTGCTAGTCTACATTGCGCACAATTCTTATTCCGCATTTTTCGTGAGGGTGTTTTATTTTCAGCTCGCGATTTAATTTGATTTCTCGGAGTACTGTATTATTGTCCGCAACTTAGTCGGTCTGGCATTGATAGTTTGATAGTTTGATTTAACGTCAATAGATTTCCTTCCCGTATAATCATGGCTAAAAGTGTACAAAAGCGTCGGGCTGGGCTTAAGGGTTCTTTGACGGTCTTGACCTCTGACATTGACGAATTCCTTGATTCAGCATCTAGAGTGGAGGTGGAGGCCAGGTTGCTCAGTATTCAAAAGCAACTTGACAAGTATGAGGTCACACAGGATGACCTGCCAGACACTTACGAGGATGCCGAGTATATCGAGGTGATAAGAGAGGATACCCTATATATGGAGGGCATACAAGTAATCGTTGCCACACTGAAGGGGATCTTGATTCCAGAGGTCAAGAAGGTCAAGAAAGAGCCAAAGAAATCCGCAGTCAAATTACCACATCTTACTCTTCCAAAATTTGAAGGTAATGCCACATTGTGGTCGGGATTTTGGGAGATGTTCAAGTGTACCATCCATGACAATCCCGACCTCACAGATATACAACGCTTCACCTATCTAAAGGGTCAGCTTCTGGGTGATGCACATAAGCTAGTCGAAGGATTCATTATCGAAGGTGCAACCTATGCCCCAGCAATAGAGCTCCTGCAAGAGACATATGGGCATCCAGATCGAATCAAGGCAGCTTACGTTACCAAATTCAATCAATTAGTGTCATCCAAACACCAAACAGCTGACCTGAAGGACTTCTATGCCAATACAGAGAGTGTGATGAGGTCAATCATTAGCCATGGTATTTGTTTGGAGGAATTTTGTGTGGTGACTCTTGTCAATAAATTACCATCACCACTATAAGAAACCATAAAACGGGAAATGGGAGACTCGAGCCTGGATTATAAGAAATTCACCCATTGCTTCCAGGCTGAAGTGTACAATATGGCGGGTCAAGACAGAGTAGGGCGTACACCCATGGCTACGGCAACATTTACCGCCCAGAGTGAGTACAGGAAATTCAACTGTGTTCTGTGTAGTGGCACCAATCATTTATGGTACATGTGTATGAAGTATAAGACTCTTAAAGTTAAAAGAGCCCATCAACTACGTCTCTGCACTGGGTGCTTGTCAAAGGAGCATGGCCATTCGGGTTGTACTAATCCTAACATAAGAAGCTGCAAGTTTTGTAAGGGCAAACACTTTCATTCCCTGTGTACACAAAAACAAGGGAAGGAAAGTAGACCAGCGGAGGATAACACCAAGAGAGAGCATACTGCTGCTACTTCAACTACAATGTCTGTTGCCACAGGTAAAAATACAGTAATCTTGCCCACCGTACAGCTGCCGGTAAAGGGTAAGGATAATAATTGTGTTAAAATCAGATCGCTACTTGACCAATGTTCTCAGAGGACCTTTGTGAAGTCTTCTGTTCTATCCTCCCTTTCCTACATTTCTAAAGGAACTGAGGAGTTATGTCTTCACGGATTTACCGGGAAAGAAGCCTCTAGGGAATATAATGTTGTGGCACTGCAATACAAACACAGAGGTAAATTTCATCATCTAGACACAATAGTGGTTGATGAATTGCCAGAATATAAAGGTGAACTTAACCTAAAGTCTAAACTGGTTAGTTTACAAAGTAAAGGCATAAAATTAGCCGATCCTCACGCAACGGACACAGATCAGCTGGAGCTGCTCATCGGTGCGGATCACTACTACGATATAGTGCGACCTGAGTATAAAAGGTCAGGTAGCCTAATTCTGCTTCCTACCAAGTACGGGTACGCCATAAGTGGTTCATATGCGACACAGCCTACCAGCTCCAGCACAGAAGTAATTACTGTATTGAAAGTTGCAGTAACACCAATGGACGAATACATGTCCACTGGTAATATTTCACCATGCAAAAATGACTTAAATGTTTTGTGGGAATTAGATCATATCGGGATAACCCCTAAGGAATACTCACTGGTTGAGCGTCAAGCACTATCGTCGTATGAGGATACCGTTACCTACGATCCCGACAGCCAACAGTATAAAGTGAGACTGCCCTGGAACAATTCCAAGGATCAGTTGCCAACTAACAAGGGTTTGGCCATAGGCCGTCTTCGGGGTCGGGCGACAAATAATTCTGTGTTGCGGACTGTACTGCAACGGGATGGAGTGGCCATAGTACCATAACTGGTAACTAGTAATGGAGTATGAGAAGTTACAACGTGTTACAGCATGGGTGATACGATTTGTAGAAAATATAAAAGCAAAGATTAAAGGCACACCGCCCACAGGTAGTGCTTACCTCAATGTGAAGGAGATCAGAATTGCAGATAAATTATTACATAAGCTCTGTCAACAAGAAATATATACACAGGAATATAAATTACTGGTTAAGGGAACAAAGTCTAGGAATAACCTGATCAACCAGTTTGGCTTACACTTGAAGGGGGACTTGATACATTGCGGAGGCAGATTACGATTGGCAGCCCTCTCTGAGGCAAATAAGTATCCAATACTACTTCCCCCCAATCATCCCTTCACCCATCTTATCATCGATAGGTGTCACCGACTCTGTTGTCATTATGGGGTTGGTCATATAGTCACCTATGTAAGACAACGATGGTGGGTGCCTAGAATCAGGCAGGTGGTCAAGAAATTCCTTCGCAAATGCTTAAAGTGTAGAAGAGTACAGGGAAACACATTATGATCCCGTCGGAATTCCTCCCTTACCAAACCTGCAAACCACCCCAGGTGACCCTTACAAAGTTACCGGGGTTGACTACAGTGGAGCAATCCCTGTGAAAGATTCACCCAATCTTAAGGTGTATATGATACTTTTCACCTGTGCTATTACCAGGTCAATTCACCTGGAACTGGTCACCAACCTCACTTAGGATAGCTTCCTACATGCCTTCCGTAGATTCTGCAGTAGACAGGGATATCGACGTATCATGCTGAGTGACAATGCAAAGACTTTCATAGGGGCATCTGCATATCTCAAAGAAGTGAGCAACAATCCTAAAATTCAGACCTGCCTAGCGGATGTAAAATGCGAATGGCGTTTCATTCCCGCCAGAGCGCCTTGGTTTGGCGCCATATGGGAGAGAGCCATAGGCATCATGAAGGCGGGTCTGAAGAAGGTGTTGGGTAGAGCTCTCGTCTCGATTGAGGAACTCAACACCATACTCTTGGAGATTGAAGCCACCGTAAATGATCGCCCTCTATACTATGCTTCTGGTGATTTGGAAGACCTTACCCCAATCACACCCTCAGTACTGGTACGTGGATATAGACTGCGGCATCTTCCTGAAGAGCATGATGAGGATACTATGGGAGATCCAGACTACATAGGTAAGGACGTGATATCGGCCCGCTACAAATATATTCGTAAATTATCGCGAGATATTTGGCATCGCTGGTCAACAGAATATCTGGTGACTTTAAGGGAAGCGCAAAAAAATAAACTAACACCATTAAAAGGTCATTGGCCTAGGGTAGGGAACGTGGTAACCATCCATGAGGAGGGCCCGCGCGCATTTTGGAAATTGGGTCGGGTAGAGGAGTTATTACCAGGTCGTGATGGTGAGGTTCGGGTAGCAAAGGTTCGCACCAGGACTGGAGTAATCACACGGCCAACAGTACGACTATATCCTCTTGAGGGTGACCTCGATCGCAAGGACACCCCCTCGGATCAGTTATCCATTGATGTCCCCTCTCTGGCTTCTACTTCGGCACAGCCTGTTGACGCCCACGTCGACAGGCAGCCCAGAATTCCTCCCAAGCTTGGCGGGATAAGATTGCCTCCGGGCAAATCTAATCATGTACATTTTTTATATTTTCTGTTGGTGGGAATATGTCCATACTTAGTGTACTCAAACTAGTATGAAGAGTCTCGATGTTACGTAATCTGGGTTGATGTAGCGTTACGTAACGTTCCGTAGTCTTAAGTTGAACGCTTCCATAACCTTGGTCGAACGTTCCATGATTGGGTAGAATATATTATTCTATAGTAGTATATAGGAAAGTATTGTAGGATTATAATTCCCATATATATATATATATATATATATATTTGTATTATTTAAGATTGTTCATAAGTATCTCATTGTAAAAAAGATGGGAGGCATTTTCCATATGTTATGCGCGTGCGCGGTATGTCACGACAGAGACAAACATAACGCGCTCGCTCACTCTCCAACCAACCTCCGTCCCAGCTACACACGCTAAGCCTTCTTCCTATAGTTCCTTTACTTCACCAGGTGTTTTCGCTTCACTTTCATCTCATATTCCATATAGTCACTACATCATCATCTTTGTTAATTAGCACAAACTTAACGTAAATATCTAGCCTATCCTAGCCTATTGTAGCCTCTTTTCATACGCTGTTTACCTTACTAACCACTTCGAGTCATCTAGCCTATTTTTCTGCCATCCTCCAATCACCAGCTGAGTTCATCAAAGGGTAAATATTTCTATATGGTTAATACTTCTTCAAAATCAATAATATACAGTCCACTTATCTAAATTAACTATACTCCCTCCTGTTTTTCGGTACTGGTACTCGTTTCCTCTGTCTGTCCGTTCATCCCGAAGTTCTCTGTTTGGCCCTCTGTCTTCCTTTGTTGTAATTTTATACACCATTTCTTCTTCTTCGTTCCTACCAGTCGCCAATAAAAAGAAATCCACTTCTTGGTCTGTTCTTTTGTCTTTCAATTCCTTCACCTCTTCCCTCGAAGTCTTCATTATGTTTCTTTCATCTAAGTCCATGTCTTTTTCGATGTAGATATGCTTCATTCAATCCCTATCTGTTAATCTCCATTTATTCTTTATGATGTCCTCTACTATTCATACTGTACGAAACTCTCATTGGCTTAGACTCTTGTTTATATTTTCCAATTCTGTGCATGTCCTCGATTTCATTTTCCCATTCTCTTGCACCGTCGTCCACTACATGTAGAATCTCCTTTAGTCGGTTTATCTGTATACTAATTATCTCCTCTTTCTTTACATTGTGTTTCTCCTTATCTCCTCATATCACAATACATTTGTTTTCTTCCAGCTGTCTCCCTTACTAGATTTCCCTTCTGTCTAATTACCTTAAGTACATTTATTTCAAAGTTACCTCCCTGCTTATGATTCTTGATTCGTTTCCTCAGCTAACTGTTGTTCCTTTACTATCTCCGACATTTTCAAATTCCTTACCTCCTCGTTCTTTTCAAATACATTCTTCTTTAATTTAATATCTTTCACATCTTTCTTCGTCCTGTCCATTTCTTCCTTAATTTCGTTAATACAGACCTTAATACATAGTTTTCATCTTTCAGAATAGTAATTTGGTTTGACATCAGTTTTTCTTTGTGTTCGTAGCCTAAGCTTTTTGTCTCCTCTTCCTCTAACTTCCGTTCTACTTTGTACAACCTTACCGCAAGTGGACCTATTGCAGCTCCCTCCTGAGAACCCTGAAATGTCGAATATATCACTGTGATGATATTAATGAATGATGGTATTAAAGATCATAAGGGTCTCTGTCGGTTATCACCCTGCCCGGAGGCATATTTACCAAGTCGAGGCTGGTAGATGCCAAAGGGTAATTTAGGACCAATCACAGCTCGAGTTTACCCTAGGATGACTATTACCAAGTCACCAGACTAACTTCAACCATGCATATAACCCTGGACAGCCAACATTGTAGCACTAAGTCATGAAAATAAGTCATGAAAACTACAAAGAAATAGGAAATTCTTATAATAATGCCCTCGGTACTTTAAATTATGCAAATCAATATATCCCATTATGTTTTACGATAATAAGAGTTAAAGCGTATCTGGCAACAATGTTTAGTCCCAGTATAGCGATAATTCGGCATTCAGTGTATTCGCCTTAATACTATATATCCTATTATAATAGATACCTATTAATATTTCAATATAATACAACCATAGACAATGCCATTACATATTATTTGAATATGATATAAAGTTCTCCACTATATGTTAAGCATGAACAGTCATGACAGAACCGAAATATTATCTATTGACTTTAGTGCACAGCGAACGTTTTGGTTCTACTGGTATGACTCCTGACTTGTCAATGAGTTCATTTGGCTTAAATAATAATTATAATTTATTCCAAATATAAAAATATAATAGGCCTACACTTGAATAAGCCAATTCTACATATAATTTAGTCCATAACACTATTTACCATAAATATAAGCTAGGTTAAGTATGGATTAATGTTACAGTTCTGTAGTTCGAAATTCATTGTATTGATTGATTTATATGATTGTATATATTTATTAAGAGTTACATACACCCTGATAGGGACAGAAAGTCGGCGTATTTGTTAAAAGCACCCCAATACAGCATGATCACTCCCACAGGGATAACCCATGGGATAACCTACACAATTTTAGCTAACTTATTTCCATCAGGGTCCCTGTTGTGAGGTAACAATGAGAAGTCTACACGGGAGTCGGACAAACTTGAAACTACAGTAGAAAGTGAAACTCCACCACATTGTAGACCTGTACCATCTCAATGAAAGATCTAATAATAAATATCCTAGTAATAGCCTATCAAGACAAATACCGTGCAACAATTAATTACTTAAAATATAGTGTGGCCTATTACATGTTGCGAAGTATATTTTGTGGCCTATTACATGTTGCAAAGAACATTTTATGGCCTATTACATGTTGCGAAGAACATTTGATGGACTATTACATGTTGCGAAGTAATTTTGTGGCTTATTACATGTTGAGAAGTATATTTATGGCCTATTACATGTTGCGAAGTATATTTTGTGGCCTATTACATGTTGCGAAGAATATTTTGTGGCCTATTACATGTTGCAAAGAATATTTTGTGGCCTTTTACATGTTGCGAAATATATTTTGTGACCTATTACATGTTGCGAAGTATATTTTGTGGCTTATTACATGTTGCGAAGAATATGTTGTGGCCTATTACATGTTGCACAGTATATTTTGTGGCCTATTACATGTTGCGAAGAATATTTTGTGGCCTATTACATGTTGCGAAGAATATTTTGTGGCCTATTACATGTTGCGAAGTATATTTTGTGCACCCGTCACACCTATCCGATTTTAGGCCAAGACTGTCCGCGACCTAAGGGTCGTGGACAGTCTTTGTCTACGTCGCTGCGCATCATGGGCCATCGCCAACATAACAAACAGGTCGGGATGGGTCTTCACATGCCCCCTCAAAAGTTCTACATGCACAACATTTAAAATCAAGTCGGCGTGGAGTGAGGTCAGAACAATGGGACGGGAAGGGGACGGGAGGCTGATGGCGTGTGACGGCGCTTGACGGCGCTTGACGACACTTGACGGGAAACGGTAGGCGTCAGTGCGGCGGCACACGCCATCATAAATGAGGTCTGCATCAGGCGGCGTCACCATAACAACCTGCGGGGATCAGCAGCGGCTTGCGGCGACCCAATGATGCCCTAACGGTCCTGGATTATGTACTCCCGAGGGGGTGGTCGCCGTCAAACGGCGTCATAGGCGGCGATGGTTGGCGGCCATCGCCTCCAAGCGGCGTAAAAACATACCGGGGTCCCCGTTATGCGCCGCCATGCGGGGACCCCCTCCTGTAGCGCGGCGATGTGGCAACGTCGCACGTGGCACCAGCGCAGACTGTGTGACGTGGCCGCCAACCCCTATAAAAACAACGCGCCGCCATTCACCGCCCTATGTTTCCCACTCGCCACCAACAGCACTGCGCACCAACACAGTCTCCTTATTTTCGTCGCTCCCACCAGCCACCACCAACTCATTCCTCGCCACCATGCCACGTCAGAGAACCAAGAAGACGATGAACAAGCCCATGCACCAGTCAAGCGCATCCAGCAGCGAGGATGAGATCAACCATGGAAACATGAATGAGGAAGACACGACGGTTGAACCTGGTGTACGTGGTGAACACGAGGAGCCACAAGCGGCCGCCCCTGCCCTGCCTGCCACCTACTCACCGCCCAATGATGCCCCTGACGATGAGATTGAATTGGAACAGGAGTCCTCGAAGCCAGGCCGCCATCGACACATCATTAACCCGGGAGCTGCGGGAAGACTCTTAAGAGTTCCCCCGGCGGACTGCGGGAAGACTCTCCTGAGTAAGTAAAATTAAAAATCAACTTTTGACATCGAAAAAACATTTTATTTTTTATTTTTTTTTTTTGTTTTTTTTGTTTTTTTTTTTGGCCCCTGGGCCATGCAAAATCTCAGTCCTCTACCTCCCCTCCTTCCCCACTTTCCTCCTATCCCTCAGTTATCACCTATTTTCCCTATTATTCCCTTATTCTGAGGTATATTTTCGTGCTAACATTAGCGAGTTGCAAGCAGGGTGTTGTCATCACTGATGGCCATCGAGTGCAAGAGAGAGAGAGAGAGTATCGATCGACTGTGTCGCAGTGGCCTTGGGGAAAATTGGCGGGAAGGTAGCTTGCCTCACCCATACATTATACAACTCGCGGGCTATATCTCCGATTTTGACCATCCAAACGCTGTTTTCACTCGTTTTATTGTTGTTTCAGGTTAATACCTTTATAATCAACCCATAATAGGCGCATATGGATAATTATTAATGCTATTAATGGTACAATGAATATTTTAGTGACGAAAAACCTCAAATACGTCAGCACAGGGGGAGGTTTTCAATTACCCCCGTGCGCACTTCAGAGGTTAAAGTGGTGTATAGTGACGAGCAGGAGCTTGACTTGGCCGACTGGTACGAGCGTCATCCCGTTTTATACGCCAAGGGGCGTAAGGATTTCAAGGACACCGCCCTCAAAGCTGCACTCTTCGAGACCAAGGGCAAGTCCATGGAACCCCCTGTTACAGGTGAGTGTAGTGCCCATAATGTGCTTATTAATAATGGTTGAGGAGAGCGATGATGATTCGAGTATTACAAGCAAATAAATGAAATGCACGTGAGTGCATTTTTGGAGAACATGTGCACATAAATGTAACGCCAATGATGCTGAAAGTGAAAGTGAATGATTCATCATTTATCTCTTACACCATATACCAATGAATGTCACGTTGATATGTGTGTTAATTTGAAATATGCTAATTTTTATTATGATATTATTATATTATATCATTATTATAGTATTTGAACAATAATCATAATAAGAATAATATTATAATATGGTTGTTATTTGGTACAATTGTTCGTGGTGCAATGAATAGTGTGTTCACCGAGACATAAAATATCACTACATAATGTGAATATGTGATGCACGGTACCCTATCATGGTACATATATGTCTGTATATATTATTACTGTATATATCTCTCCACCTCACAGGGATGCAAGTGAAGGGCTTCCTAGAGGGAATGCGGACTCGTTATGGCCGCATTACAGAGACCAAGAGTGGACAGGTCCCACCCCGATACACGGAACGGGATAAGTGGATTATCGCCACGTTTGGCTTTCTCAAGGACCACATCGTGCGGCAGAGTGGTCGTCAGAATAGCCAGGTAAATTTTGTTTTAATTACTGTTTTGCATGTCTCGATTATTTAAAAGTGTTTGACACTGACCAGCCACGTGTGGACAAATTATGTTTGTGGAGACTCGTTGTGCATACCACAGGTTTCTGACCTGACCTGGTTGTGGTACCTGCCGTTTGTTATTCCTTTCGTGATTTCATTATTGTATTGATTTACTTATAAATTTAATATCTTTATATATATATATTTTGTAATTAATTTATTCATGTACTTAGATTAATATTGCTATAGTGATTCATATAAGGTATTTAGTCGTTATTTATACTTTATTTATTATATATGTATGTATTTTTTGATTGATGACTTTCTTGATTTCATTATTGTATTACTTTATTTAGTTATTGAATATGTTATATATATATGTATATATAACGTAAATCATTTTTGTATGCATACATTATTCATGCAGTGGATGAATGAAACAAGCCATATAATATATATATATATACAGTATATATATATATATATATATATATGTATATGTATATATATATATATATATATATATATATATATATATATATATATATATATATATATATATATATATATATATATATATATATATGTTTATAATAGTACATATTAATACTAATAATTGACAATTTCAGTGTGGTATCGCCCCTCGTCCTCCCAGCGGTGGCAGCGTGGAGGAGGAACAGGAGGAGGAAGAGATGATGAGGTGGCAGTTGTCGACAGCACTGCCAAAGTTCCCACGAGGCCAGGTGCCGTCGGCAAACAAAAACGTCGCACGAGCCCTCAAGTCGACGATGTTGACACACTACTGCGAAAGGTAACGAATCATGCATATTATTTATTATTATTATTATTATTATATAGTCATGCCCAATCCAAATGTTTGTAGTGTGTGGTTTATTAATCTTTTTAATGGCATTTGTTGTCATTATGTGTTGTTAATAACATGTTTATTATGTAATGTTGTTAGTTATTTTGTACATATTTAAGATTGTAGAAAACCATTCAATATTATTACATAACTGTCTTCGTGGTGCAGCATCGTGGGTATATAAATCATACAATACATTACCGAGTGCCTGTCAGACCACATAAATAAACTTCATGTCATGTAACATATTAATTATTGGTAACCACTTTTCAGCTTTAGCACAGGTCCAGTGGCAATGAGGAAATGCAGGCCATGATCAAGACCCGGCTGCGTCATCAGACAAAGCGTGAGGTCGAGGTCCAATCATTGTTTGATTACCTGACCAATCTTGGATCTGATGTGCACCCCTCCCTCCTTGAAGAGATGGATGGCGCCCTCATCCAGGTCATACGGCACTTCAAAGGTGAGACCCGCAAGATCCAGCGCCAGGAGGAGCAGGCTTTGTTGTGCCGTCCTCCCCCACCACCACAGCAAATGGTACCCCGCCCGGCCAGGGAGTGCACCCCCCAGAAAGGCCACTCCAGCCAGCATAACCAGGGGTATCAGGGTAGGACAAACTACGGCCACCATCAAGAGTCCATGTGGAGCACACCTGGCCCCAGCTTGGGCTGCAACCCACCCATCCCAGGCACACCCGGGCATGCTCCACCAGCTGGCTACCTCCTGAACCTCACCAGCCCCTCAGCACCGCTACCCTTCTCAGGCAACTCACCTGGCACCAGCCAATTCCTGGAGAGCATCCTCACCCAAACTAACATGTAAATAGTGAATAATAAAATCAGTATTTTAGAACTGTGTATATATCTTACCTTCTATACCATGTCGTTTTGCCATGATACCATACCAGCTGGGGAAGTATAGTACCCCCTGAGGAAGTCCCTCTGTTCCTTGGCGAGCCTTGTGATTTGGTTTCCAGCGAGAGACTGGATATCTGCCATCTGCTGACCCTCCCTCCACGAGCCAGCTGTGACCAGGTGTGTCACTGGGTCCTCAGTATCAATGAGGGTGGAGGGAATTCCAGGTGTACGTTGGCGAAGAAGGTTGTGCAGGCAACAGCAGGCCAACACAACACTCTCCACCCTCTTGGGTTGTATGGCCATGGTGGTCAATAGACACCTGAATCTGTCAATATATAAATAAACGACATAATTAAATAATTAAATAATTAAATATATTATCAATAACCATCAAAATATAAGAATAGGTATATTAATGACAGAAAAAAGAACAAATAACCCCATTAAATACATAATTAAATTAATAATAATAGTAAAATAAAAAAAAAAAATGAAATAAAGAGATACAAAATATATAAAGAATTACACAAATTAATAATAAATATATTATCAATACATATCAAAATATAATATGAGTTATATTAATAAAACCAACAAATACCCAATAAAAAAACAAATACATAAATAAAATAATTAATGAAATAAATGAATACAAAATAACATACATAAATAACAAATTAATCAAACGATATATTAATACACAAGTATTATTTGTTTAATAAATAAATCTTAAGGCATTTAAATAAATAAATAAATAAATATATACATAAATAGGAACCACTCTTACCTGCTTGCTAGGATCCCAAAGGCGTTCTCCACAATCCGACGAGCCCTTGATAGACGGTAGTTGAAGAGGCGGTTGTCCCGGGAGAGGTTCCTTTGTGGATAGAGCTTCATCATCCAGCTCCGAAGGGGGAATGCATCGTCCCCGACGATGAAGTAGGGCAGTGGCACACCAGTGCCGGGGAGAGGTTCAGGGTCTGGTAGGCCAAGAGTTTTCTGTTCAAGGGCAGCACGAAGCGGTGTCCTGCCAAATATCCCTGCATCTGAGCCACCCCCTGATGCCCCAACATCGACGTACAAGAAGCGGTAGTCAGCGTCGACGAGTGCCAGCAACACAACGGAGTGGAACCCCTTATAGTTGTACCACATGGAACCACCTTTGGCGGGACACCGCATTGCAATGTGCTTGCCGTCAAGTGCACCAACGGTGTGGTGGAAGTTCCATCGATGGGAGAACATGTTTGCCACTGCCTTCCATTCCTCCGGTGTGTTGGGGCAGGTCATCATCTCGTCCATATACTGTTACGACTGGGGTTCAAATATATCAGGGCTCTTATTCATTGGACTAGTAATGGCATAAATGTTACAACGGAAAGCGCTAGCTCCAACCTCTGATGTGTATTCCCAGTGAACAAAGAACACAAATACTCTACAGAGTTCTATATGCAATAATAGGCTATCAAACTCTCAATAAATGTGCGTCTACTCTAGGCTTAATGTTATGTGAAAACAGCCTATTGCTACCTATAACCGAAGGTGCTTGGTTACGGTATGCAAAGTAAGGTGGTAAGAGAAGTTACAGCTTACGTTACTTTAATCAATAATTGTCAGGCACTCCTGCATGAAAGAAAGTGCACTAAAGTCCTTCAACACTAACAAGGAATCTTCTTTAAATGTTAGATGCTATAAAGATGCTCGTATCGGAAATGGAACCCAAAAAGGCAGGCAGTGGAACAATGCTCGTGCAGGCTATGCACACAAAAAGGCAGAATATATAATGCCGTCGGAGCCAAGAATATCCTAAACACTACAACAATAATAATAATCGCCCCGACAATGCAGTATTCCTATCAACAAAAAGAGCCTAAGTCGTTTGTGTCTCAATACATCAAACTAGGCTGCGAAATGCTTGTGTAATCATAAATGGGTATGCATAAAAAGAGTAATTAGGTTAATATACTTAATGTCTACTGTGACTGATAAAGTCTAGCTAGAGTCAATGATACAAGATACTGGTGCGCATGGCATGCTGCATAGCCTAGTGCAAATCTCAAGTCTGTGCGTCAAATATTACGTTACAATGAAGGGTAGCTCTCTTGAGAAACCTTAATACCGAAGTATTAAGCGTTCTCCTGGCGTACCTCAAAGACAAACAATCGAGACTAGAACAGTGCAGAATGTTATAGGCATAAAACCCTCATTCGTGCATGCTCTACTCTCAATGGCACACAGACTAGAATTTACTCAATCAACTCCAGTTCTCAGGTATGTCGTGCCGCTTTTAACTGAAGCCAGCACTCATAGGAAACAATACCTATAATATCAGACTCCTAGTCTAGCATTATCTAATCCAGCAGAACACTAATAATTATAGGAAGCGGCAATATGAAAGCCATCCAATGCTTCGTGATCCACTTATCTTAACAACTAACATACATAGGCTATATCAGACCTTAACACACAATACAACTGGCCAGCATGAAGCTGATTTTGCAGAGTTAACCAGAGGGGGTATAATATTAATAAAAGGTGGTGAAAGATATGGAAAATGAGAGAGATAGGCAGAGGAAAAGATTCTCAGGTACGGAGCGGGGACAGATAGCAAGGGAAAAAAGATGGGTGTGTTCTAGAAACCAGATCTAAGGGAGAGAGTGGCGAGGAACTGTATATATACTCGCACTAGCTCGAGCCGCGTGAGAAAAAAGTGGTTACAAGTCATCTAACCACTAGCAAAGCTTGCAGCATGGTAAGGGCCTCTCTCCACCAACCCCCGCGAGGCAGCCAGCCGTGACGTCATCGAGCGGGACAAAAAACACTGCGCGCCCCCTCTCACTCTGTTCTACTCTCTCTCTCTCTCCCAGATCCCATCATTACTAGTTAATGATAAAACATATACTTTACAATTAAATATATAAAGCCTTGACATGGGCGAAAACAAAGAGCCTTTCTGGACAGCCCATGACACGAGCTTTCATATGAAATAAAGCAAACTCTAATACATAAACTGTAGCCCCATCCACTGCCCTGGCGATCCTAGTGAGTCACTGTAGGACAAGCCATGCGGTTCTAATGGAGTGGTCAACGTCACACCCCCCCCAAGATTTTTCTCAGAGGCCCCAAGGCTCGCAAAAATCTGATGGTTAGAACCCATGCTATATCTCCACTTCCCATCACCCAGCGGCAGTAAAATATCTGGCACAGTTCTTCAACAAAACATTTTTTCAAAATTATAACCCTCCCAACACAATAGGTTAAATTATATGTAGTTATGCTCCTCAAGAGCGAGCTTCTCTAGCCCAGCATTCTGAGAGGAGTGCAACTCAGAATTACTGCTATAACATACTGAAAAAAATTCAACTATCAAAGAAAGTTTTTTATTTGATTTTTATGTTTATAATTTGTTTATTTCGGCTGCACTATAGGGGCAAGCCTAGTTTTTCTTCTATACCAAACGCTCAACTACTGCTTTACGACCCAATACGCTGGGCTACAACCGCGAGCCAACAAGCACCAAGCGCAAAATACTATTCAAACTAAAGCAGGTGGCTACCCGTGTGTCAATCTACCCAGGATCATATACCCTTGAACGACCATCTGCAACCACGTTGTCACAACCGGCAATATGGCGTATGTCCAGGTTAAATACCAATAACCTTAGTGACCACCTGGTCAGCCTCATATTCCGATTGTGAAACTGGTCCAAGAACTTGAGAGGGTGATGATCTGGGTAAACTACAACGACCGGACCATAGGCTGGAACACAGACCTCGAAATGCCTCAGAGCAAGTACAACCGCCAGCAGCTCCTCCTCGACAACAGAGCAGCTCCCCTGGGCCGAATTGTACTTCTCCGAGCAGAAACTAACAGGCTGCTCCAGCCCATCATCGTCCTTTTCCACAAGGACGGCACCAGCCCCCACACCACTAGCCTCCGTTGCTAGTTGGAAAGGTAGGCTAAAGTCAGGGGCCCTGAGGATCGGGTGAGTGCACAACAAGTGTTTTACTTCTCTAAACACCTTCTCACACTCAGGCGCCCAATTGAACTTCTTATCCTTCCAGTTATCCTCCACCTGAGCTTGACTGTCCCGTTCTCCTTCTCCACCTTGACTGCTAAACGTCATCACAGGCACAGTGAGAGGCTCAGGGGGGTGCCTCCCATACTCCTTCATGGGATTAACATGACATAACTGATTGCGCTTCCGTCTGTCTGGAGTGGCTACCAAGTAAACCAGGTCCGATAGCTCCTCCACCACCCTATAAGGACCAGTGTACTTCGCGGATAAGGG